>JAPMAE010002434.1:0-17116 GCA_036584705.1 Rhyacophila sp. 25_7 | reverse complement strand
AAATGACAGCCAATTTGACAGATGTCGCTTCAACAATATGGCCGCTACCAACTGTAAAAGTTCGCAAGTCCCTATTCTATTTAATTTGTATATTTTCATAGTGTAAGTTGCAAGGAGTTTCATTCCATAAGTATCATATACACCTACAATACTGATTAATATGTACTTGTATTAATTCGTACCGAATTATTCATAATCGCATACTGCATACAGAGCGGCGTCAGTAAAATTGTAATCGGTTAACGTAAATGATGAAATAAATTTAGTTTTAGATATTTTTACTGAGATCCAAATAATTAATTGAACTTTCAAAAGTAGTATGTTCTATATTAAGAAAGTTCACAACGATTTCTAGTCGATGAGAAATATTGTTTGTATAAATAAAATATGTAATATCCGTAATAAATTATTATCAACGTTATTGACTCAAATATCACCCATAAAATGCACTACATTTTCCTTTATATTCTATTAAAGCCGGTTAATCTTGAACCAAGTCTATCCAGAAGTGTACGTAATATAGGTGTTCGTTGGAAAAAATCAAGGGGGGACGATATGTTCCAGTTTAGGTGGAAGTTTGCCTTAACGACCGGTCTCTTTGGAAGACAGGGGGAGGGTTTCAGTTGAATATAGGGAGGGTCAGGAGTTAACGGGGGTCTAGTGCCTTTAAAGGGGGGAGGCAGACAATCGCTGTAGAAGCCTTCGGCGGTGGGTCGAGCAACGCGTCCTAAGAGAAAGCGGCGAAACTTTTTAGGATTGCGTGCCAAAATATTGAAAAAGATGTATTTTTTATATGCAATGAAGATTCTTGTAACTTTTTTGCTTGAAAATGATTGTGAGTTTTTTTATATGAATTCATTATATGTAGGTAAAGCGTTTAACTTTCATATATTGAAATCCAGTACCTGAAGCAACAAAACGTCTAAAGTACGAATGAAGTTCATCGCTTTAGTATATGTAGAACATAAACTAAAGTATTTTTAAATAATCCAAATAAATTTATGTATACATAATACTATTAGAAATCACTTTATTTAAATATACAAAATGTTAATTAAAACACATTTATGGATTCAATAACTAAACATTAAACGTAAGCCTCGCTACAGAACCATAGACTTTGCATTGAATAAATAAATAAAAGCCATCATATAAACTTTAACGTATATAAAGTATTTTAGTTTATGTTAAAAATGATTTAGTGGATATATTATCTAATTGTGAGTTTCTGGGTCGTAAGTTCGATTCTGTAGTCAGTTATTACATTTGAACTCTTAGTGAGGACACAAACCCAAAAATTTGAGCCTCTAACTAATAAAAATAACTCGTTAAAAGATAATTATACCGTAAAGTTTCTTTATATGTACTTCATCCCAGAACGAATATAAATAAAAAGGAAACATGCTTTCAGAATTCAATCAGTTCTTTCAGTCAACAGAACACGAAATATGCTTTTAACAACTACCTGGTAGAAAGTCGACATAAAGTACCATATTTTAACATAAGAAATTTATTTCAAATACTACACTATTAAAGAAGTATTCAAAAAAGTATGTTGACAAATTAAAATGAAGAAAGCGCAATAATACAATATACGCTTCATAAATAAAGCGACTGTGGCAGTTTTTAATCTAACTTTGAAGAATTTGGAAAAAAAAATGAATAATGTACATAATTATTTTAATATAAACAGATTTTCTATTTAATTAATTATTAACTTTGGGTTAAAATAAAAAGATGTATGTTTACCGATCGATGAGCAATCTTTTAGACATTAAAAAAATGTATTAAAACGTATAGTACTTTCATTGTACACTTATATAGCTGGAGAATGATTTCAGTATACATAGAAACATCTTAGCGTGTTTAAAATAGTATTTTTCCTGGATGTACTAGAATAAATGCACAGTTTATTTTCTACATTTATTAATTTCACTTACAATCAATACATATTGACCGTGTTTAGGCAAAAGAGGTCAATCATAACAGAAAAAAAAGATTATAGGAAGCACAAAAACGTGTTTTAGGGATTTTTAATCTAAGTCACATTAACACTAACTATTTAAAAAAAAAAAAAAAAAAAAGAAGTGTGTTTTCGCTACCAAATTTTCGCAGGCCATAGTTTGGCAGTCACTACCCATAGAACCACCCACCCGGTGGGAGAGAGGGGGGATTTCTTATTTCTTTTGGGGGTGCAGGACTAGATTTCAAAACCTAGGCAAGGCAACGCGACGCATAGGATGCGAGGACAACCCTCTGCTTTTGGATTTGGTAATAGGAAATCAGAGAGCATTTTATTAACATTTTTATTTACAATTGCTGTTCCAGATGGAGTTGGTGTGTTAGGCTATCAAATTATATTTAATCGGCGTATCAGTTACTTGATATCATTTTTTAATATTGTATTTGTATACAAATATTTACTTTTCTACAAACTTTCAATAAAATTATTTCAATATAGATAACTTTGTACAAACTTAGATTATCATAATTTCAATAAATATATTCAATTTTTTTTCTGTTAATCCTTTGGGGAAAATCATTATAATGAAATAATGACACAATTTCTACAAAATGTATGTTTTTAAATCAGGATTAATTTAATAAAATACATCATATTTAATGAAAATATGTATAAAACTGAGTTATTTTTAATAATTGTTTTAAAAAAATAAGTTTTATGAATCAAATGTGAAAGTGTTATCAATTTAATTTTAATTTAACTACTACAAATTTCAATAAGCTCAGGAAAATCATTTTATATTATCTGTGTTTCTTGTTTATTTAATCATGCATATTTTATTGTTTTTATACATTGTTAAACTGACAAGAAATAATATAAATTTTAAGAAATAAATAATTTATATTTATGTATTTTTTGCGTAAGGGCTTTGCGTATCAAAATTTGAAATCTGCTTACAAAATTCAGCTGCCAAACAAAGAACCACAACATAGTAACTCGAAATTTTCTTTTTAATAAAAATCAATATTGTTAAGTATCGTAAAATTTATTTCAAATAAAAAGTTTTTAATTATAGTCAATCAATTCAAAAACAAAAATAATGTGAGAATATATATATATGTATCATACGAGTATCATGCACATTTTCTTTAAATAGTTTTATTGTTCCAAAATTGTATAATGTGTATAATTTATAGTTTCATGACGTTATAAGTGAATTGTATAAATTATCAATAATGATGGTTAAATGTTATTTGGTAATGTGCGAACAAAACTGTCGCTTGAATAGATAGGTTTAAGCCAGCTTTGAAGTTGTTTTGAAGAGGGTGAGTCTAACGCCCATTCTGTTCGGGGGGCAAAGGGGACAAAGACAGACTGCGTGCCCCACGGGGGGGGGACCAGCCCGTCCAATTTGTTATATCCGAAGGCATCTGATGACGCATCATGGCAGCGGCTAGGTTCTTCTTGCAAGAAAACAGAATTTTCAACATTTGTAAATGTGTATGAGTATTAATAAAATATAGAACAATATTCACGTATATTTGTACGCGTGTTTGTTTATTTAACGAATTGTGAATTGAAATAGAAATAATGGATAAATGAAAAATATGTACCAAATAAAAAATATGTGATTTGCTCAATGAAATATTATTAAATATCAATATTTTTGTGTATATATACTTTTAGTTCATTAAAATTTGGTTTTATTTAGTTCACTACACGAATTTATGAGTTTTTTGTATTGATAATAAAACTTTTTTTTTATTTAATTTTAAATATAATCTCTTACAATTACTCTTTTTTATATACTTAAATGTTTCACTTAGTTCTACAAAAAACTAGAGACTAAAATTATCATTGGTTCAGAATTGGGTGTTACGCGGGAATTAATAAACGTAATGTCCGAAAAAATATGTTGAAACAACAAAGTACCGTTACATATATTTGATAAAAACAACTATATATTTATCTGGAAAATTATAATAAAAATGAAATTATATTCACTATTCAATGCATTAAAATTGATGATACATTAAAATTAAAGTTTTAATGTCTCACGAAGAAAAATATTGAAAATATGCAAAACGTCAAATTATGACACTATTCAGATGCTGAACAAATAATCTTTATTACATTTTTTATCTTTCTCTATCCGCACCGAGGTGTGGAAGGATATGTGTTTTTCACTAAGATTGTCTTAACAGCTGTTTTTTTACGAAATTATAGGTCAATCATTTTGGGTTAATTTTCTACCTATAAACATAAATAAACAAATATTTTTTGAAAAAAAAAATCGCACCAGCTACTAAATAAAACCCGCCTTCATGACCATCAAACGTAACCGGATATATCCACAATCACTGAGGGTGACATTCAATAATAAATATTATAATTGTTAGTACTAAAAACTTAAATTACAGAGAAAAAGAGAAATATTACCAAAATAAAAATCACGCATTATATTATTTTTTAAATTGTGTTATTATCGAATGACATCAATTTCTACGCTAAAAGATTTGTGGTTACTATCGCTTATATCTTACATACTCGTAGGTGCTAGTATTGCCCGTTGATGATAGAACAAAGGATTGTTAATTCCTGGCGTAAACCCTGAATGGAAATTATAAAACTACATTTGCAAATTAAAAACAAAATTAAAGCTACGCATTGTTTGTGCAAAACGTCATAAAAGTATAATGTTTAATTTTATAAATAAAGAATACTCAATTTTACCTACAATATTTCTACTAATGTACTATCATATGATGTTGTATACCTCACACAAAAGTTTAAAAGTTTTTGGATGTATAAAGAGAAAAGTTTTTTTACAATTATCTCGAAGTTCATTTTGTAACTATAATAATTTAAAAAATTAACTTCAATATGAACGTAAACAATGAAATACTATTTGCCTGCTCTTATTGCGATTTTTCCGCTGTACATTTGAGGACGTAATAAAAGTAAAAACCTTTTAATTAAATGTTCTATTAACATCAATATTATCTTGGAAGATATATTATAATACGTCGCTGACGCTGGTTTGATAGAGGTGCTATCCGGTTATGAATCCATGAGTCGCGAGTTTGGTCCTGCAGTTGGTCACATTAAAAAAAAATCTTCTGTTCATTTGTATCTGTCACCTGGATATAAACTAAATGGTTATAATAATTGCCAACTAATTTATGGTACTTGTAGATATGTGAATAGCATATCCAAATAAAATGCCGGGATTACGGGTTTCAATCCCATACCTGGCAAAAAATTTATGAGTTTTTTAATATTCACATGAAATCAGGAAAAAAACTAAATTTTTTGAGTTACAAGTAATGATTTGGTATTATTTTTTTTAATGTTAATATAATCTTAACATTTAAAAGATCCATATGCTCCATTTCAGAGCGAATATGGAAAAACAGTTTATGTTTAACCGTTGAATCAAGTTTCGTTATATCTTTTCCTTCCTGTTTGTCAGTCTACCCTTCTCATTGCTTCATTGCTTCTATATCTAAATATTCTATGTATATTATTAATAACCCAATAAAATCAATTTATTATGTAATCGGTATTCAAAATGTTTATCTGTATATACACAAAATAATCACGCGATGATGATGTTACAACTCATTTAGGTTCATGGCTGACTGTGCTAAAACTGTTTAAGTTTCTCAGTCTTTATCTCTCTTCGCCGTAGTCGTTGACACGCAACCATGGATCTCGGTATTCTGACATTTTTAGCCCATATCTTTGAGGAGTAGAGTATCCACTGGAGTCAATTCTAACGTTTACTTTAAGTGTTCTAGATTCATCACACCTAACAATGGCATCCGATCACATGAGTTTCCGTGCCTTTATGACATTAACTGTATTAGAGATAAATTGCTCGAGAATCCCAGCTTGAGAATGAATGAAAAATCTTTAGTTGTCTCTAATAGGTACAATTATTATTGGAATATCTTATTCTAGAATATCTACGTGGCGTTTTTGTGTTTGTTCATCTCCGAATATTGCACAACCTTACGTATTATACTGTTTGGTCAAGATTATAGAAAAACTACACGGATGAAAATAACTAAGGGCTCAAAAGACTGAAAACAGCAAAAGAAGACTTTTGCATGGCAGAAATTTTGACTGTTAAAAATAAAATAAAATTTCACGTAAACAATATTCATGATAATGGTAATATTTAAATTGTTTATGTATTATTTCAGTAATCAACCCAGTTATATATATAACCGTTATATTTTGTTTTATATTAATTGGTAGTATGTTATATCTGATGCAGTATAAAATTATATTAAGCTGGAAAACTTTTGTGTTCAATATGAGAAAAGTAATTATAATGTAAAAACTGGTCATAGCATTTTTGATAAAAGAAGATATTTATATTTGGCTTTGAATTAATGTAGATAATATATCGACCTAGTTCAGACAAAAAAAATAATCCTCAGATTTTTGAAAAGTGGTTTTATCTGAGAATCACAATATACACAACATAATACACGTTCTATTAAAAGGAATTAAGCCGAAAATGCAGAATTATTGTCGAAATTCAGCTTTAGATTTTGAAAAAAGAACGACTTACTAAGTTTGCATGGAAAGAAAAAAGCATTAAACATCAATTTTAATGACTTTCGTTTGATAAAGTTTTTAATTATCAGATCAGCAAAATAAAACATTAATTTGTTGGTCATCATGCACTTCAAGTTTGTGTTAATATGACTTTGGCTAAAGATCATTAAAACACGTTTTTACCACGTTACATCCTTTAAAATTTAATTTGTGATGTTAATTCCTTTTGCCTAAACGCGGTCGATATGAAATGTAGCTATAAATTAATATAAAATTAGTGACGACGTAATATTTACAGTAGTTAGTTGAATTTTATTGCCAAATAAAATCAAACAACAGAGTATAATCATTTGGGCCATGGATTTTTTCGATATGAACGAATTATTTCGAGAACGAATGCTATATTTACATTAACAACCATATATATATTTATTAAAAACAAACCTGTAGACACAATATAGCACAACTTAAGGGGTTTACATAGAAGGCGAGTAAGCAAGGAAGGAAGGCTTCGGTCACAGAAAGGTCCCAGCATGGCAGATCAACGCAGGGTCTGACGGGTGCGACTTAGCACGGGGTGTGACCCCCATCGCACCGTAGAACAACTGCTGCAATACAGGAACGGGCAAAACAAGGAATCATTGAAGAATTTATTACAATGTAACTGTAATTTTATTAAAAAGTCATTTTTCAGGATTTAATGAGTCGCATAATAACTTCTGGTTCTTCATTATAATTATATTGTACAATCAACTACAATAGCTGCAACATCGTAGGCCGTAGAGGTTAAAAAAATCTTACTACGTGTTAAAGTCTGTATATTTCTTCCGACTCCGTTCTGTATAATAATAACATTTATAAATATTGCATATCCATCGCATATGTATAGTATTTTTATTGCAAACATATTTGTTGATAATGTTGAATATGTATTGGCCTAATACCTAATTATCGTGGTATTGCACGTGTACTTTATTCATAAAAAATATTATTTTATATGTATTAGAAAATAATTTAAGTATTATTATTGTGTAATTCGTGATTCATAAAAACCTAATTAAATATACAATTGTTTCTCGAAGTTTTTAGTTTTAGTTCAAAGTATATTAAATTGTAAAATACCTTCAAAGTGTATCGATTTAAATTTTTTTTTTTGTTTTCTATTGTGTTTTACATGATCTTAAATAATTGCTTTTAAATATTCCATCGCATGTCCATATTTAAATTTCTTCTTCATATTAACTCGTACGTCTACTTAGCTAGTTATGAAGTGTTAGTCTATTGCTATGAAGGCTTTTTAAATAATGAATTTGATTATCATATCTGTTTTGAACCACACTAATCACTTATTAGTAATGTAACTACACAGCTGAAAATCCAACTTTTTATAAAAGGCCTACAGTTTTTTTTGTTAAATGACAGATTAAAGTGTTTCATTAACTCAAATATTAACTATAAAGTATTGTAACATAAATTTATAATACAAAACACAACGTATTAAAAATTTAGAAATTATGAAACTGGACTGTATGTTAACTTTTTAATTAATAGTATTTTATTTCACGCACAACCTTTCTTGAAATACAAAGTAAAATCCGTAGGAAAAATATTGAAAATAAAGAATCAATTATAACCAAATACTATGAAGTCTTAATTATTTGTTACATTTAAAAACACGATATGTTGCATATATTTTAATACGAGTATGTCGTACAAAACGTATGATGAATGTTTACATTTACACTTGTGATATTTATACAAAATCAAATGAAAATGTCATCATAAGTATATGTCATAGGTATATAAAAAGGTATCTTAAATAAAATTAAATAATTTAGATATCAATTTCAAATATTTCATAGTTTGTAGAAATTTATCAGATAAAAATTTTGATTATATTTTGTACCTGTATTTGATTTTTCGAGAGAAGATATTTTGTTGAAAAAATAATTTATTTACAAATTGCGTGGAAAATATGGCGTCAGATAAACAGAGAATAGCCGATGCCATCCTTTTATATCCGGAGTACAGAGTGGGTCTAGAGGTAAATATTCAACACAGGCGCCAGCCTTCGGTGGACGGGGGGAGGAAAGGCTCACAATGAAAACATCGTAGGAGGGACGTATCCCAAAGCCTCCTACCACTTCTTACGACCCTGGTATCGCAGAAGGCTTACCCTTTCTGTTTTTCCCTAAAAATCCTCATTTTGCCCGTCCTCGTCGGGAAAGGAGGGCCTGGAAAGCGCTTTTGGAGAAGGGTCGGACGATAGGGATTTTGTATGGGCCCTCCTACGGGCAAGAGAAGCTCGTACCCCAGGGCTTCTTAGTCTCTTTATATTACATAGTATATAATTTTACTCTATTTACGACATATTTTGATATGATAAAAGAAACTTATTAGACATAATTATTAAAGCCAACTTACGCGAAATTATAAATGTCACTAATCAGCGATAGTCAGTTGTACTAAACAAAAAATCAATGTGATAAACATAGTTGTATTATAATTATAGTAAGTATAAGAAAAAAAAAAATTTTCACAGTATTTACGAATACCATGAAATAGATAATCCAACAAAATTAAAATGAACTATGAATAACCATAAACATTTAGGCTGTCCTAACACTGCCAAGTTTATAACTCTTTGCATCTCCATATTTTGGTCACCGATAGTAGTTGAGGCTGTTAACAGAATTATATCGTTTGACGAGTTCACAAGTCGTGAAACCGACGCATATTAAAAAATCTTTTTTTTTTAAATTTCGGAGCCAGGATATGAATTCAGAATTATTAAACATCTAATTAACTACCATTATTAGTAAAGCTGTTAAGAATCATAAAGCTGCAAAGTGCCACTATTTAAATTTTATAAAAAAGTATAAGAAGTGAAAGTTTTTCCTTTTTAAAGTTGGCCCTATTTTATTTACTTAAATATTCCATAATATGAACGTATTTGTAATAAATAAAACAACAAATCAATCGATTGATCTATAATTTCGTGTAATAAAAGTAATTACAGAATAGAATACGTAGATTTTTAAGTAAATTTACAAATTAAATACAAACGATATATTGTTGGACATCTGAAAAATGGCCACGGTCATAAGATTGAACTGTCCTGGGATAGACCTTTCTTTCCTATGTAAATATAGGAGGGATAAATAAAATGCCACAGTTCTGCAGCATCAGGGTATTAAATTATATGTAGTTAGTTAGTTTCTAACTATTATATTTATACGGACCTGTGGTAGAAGCGTTTGTTGTTTGCTTTATATAAATAGATAGTTGATTACTCGGAATCGATTCGGCCTGTGTACACTTAAAAACACCAAGCCTAAATCTCAAGCGATGCGAAAGACTTTCACGGTGATAAAGATTGTTTGTCGTTTTAATTGTATCAACACATTAGTAAATTCGCGCGAGTAGAGGTTTTAGGAAATAAACATAATGATACACACATTAATCTTCTTTGTATCTGTCAAATTTCAAACCGTCTTAGAGAATGATTTTATAAGGCAGAAAAAAATTTCAATAGTCAAAGAAAAAAATTCGGATACGAAATAAATTCCAACTGGTTCATTAAATAAAGTAAAAATAATTTAACATGTAACCATAAGACAAATAGTGTTATTTGGTTTTAAAAGATGTAAACAAAACACTTACCAATATTGTTGATGCCATCAGAACACTATTAAAATAACAATTTCAGTGAATTGATTATAACGCTTAATATGTCAAATAAACATACACACACATACACACACACACACACACAATATTTAAGAAAATAAAAAAAAAATATTATTTTGAGAAATAAAATCTTTTCTTGCACCTATATATCAACATAATATTCATAAAATGTTTAACATATTTCATCACTCAAGTTTACATCTTAATATTTGGGTATATATTGTTTGCCAAGATCAGAATATGTTTTAATATGTACTATTTTTTTAGTAAACTTTTTCGCTTTACAAGATTTTCACTTCATGTTGGTTTGTAGCATAAGCTGGTTGTATCTAAAAAAAAAAATAACAGCACATAGTATATCATCTTGATCATTAACCTAACTTAATTTCAGTATAATGCTATATTACTTACAACTTAGTTAAATCTAATAAAATGTGAATTGGAAAGATAATTTTGATTTCCAATTTAGACATATTTTAATGTTTTTTCTCATTCAATTGCTTTGTAATTATTCTCATATTTGTACCATAATATTTTTTTATAACAAAAAAATGTCATAATCGACAAAAGAACTCTTGATTTTAAAGATATAATTTGTGAAAAATGTGATGACTATGTTGTTTCAATAATATCACAGTTTATTGAAATCAACGGTTTTACATATGTCTACTAGTTTGAATCACGCGGCGTTCTGAATATAGGGGCAAATGTAGTTTTAATTTTAATTGTTACGTTTTAGTATATTTTTAATTGTTAAACTTGTGTACTATTTTAACGAATGGCATACATATTCCATAACAAAAGCTCCACTTGAGTAAACTGTACTTTAGCTAACAGTACTGAGTGTATGTTTGATTTGAATATGATAATACAAATTCTGTCTAAAATTTACGAAAATCTGTTTTAAATATAATATTTTAACGTTTTAAAATAATCAATTATTTTTCCTACAATTACATATTAAATAAAGATTCATTATTTTAAATTTCATAGTGTCAATTTCAAATTACGAGAAAAAAAATATTTTCAAAAAATGTAAACTTTAGCCGGAAGGTTATACTTGGGCATATACAAAAAATATTTTAAGCTAAATAATTTATTTATAAATTTACAATGATTTATTCTCCTGTGACTCTTTTAGAAAATATTGGCTTAATTTTTTTTTTGAATAAATAATGTTTATAAAATACATAACTAATTATACTTTTCATCGCGCGTTGATATGTTATAAAATACAGGAAAAAGGACAACTACTATGAAACATATGAAAAAATGTAATTCAAAACATTTATGAGACATACATTAAACATTATAATGATTAAAAAAAAATAGTGTTAATAAATTGTGATTTAAATTATATTTCTGGTTTCAAAGATATCTTAGCAAATTGTTAAATTTTATTTACCATTTTCAAATATATTTATTTTTTTGACTCAGTAAGAATACATTATCAAAGTCAATTGCCGTTACAAGCAACAAAAATAATATATTTTTCTTTTAATGCTGCTAACATTTTCGATTTCTTTTTCCGCTAGCATACTTTCAGAAGCGTGGCGGCACATAGAGCGTTGGCATAGCCTAAAGAAGTACCAGGAGCACACATCGTCGAGGAGATAGATATAAGTATCTATCTAGAAAATACCACACGCAGGCGGTGTGGCACACACAACACCCTCTCCTCACCCATCCCACATATACAGACTACCCTCACCAGCCCGTAAGCCATCCTTAAGCTATGGCGACCAAGTTTTCCCTGATGAAAATTTATTGCCGAGCACCGTTTACGTGGGAATGTATTATTCGTAGATTTATAATAATTTGTCTACAAAGGTAAGTAAAGTGATATAATGTTTACGATTGTATGAACTATAAGATTTAAATTGTTATATGTTGTAAACGAGATGTTAGAGAAATGATAATGATTTCTACTGTTTACAAAGTATAACAAATGCAAATTCTAGACATCCTAAAACACTTATTGGTCGTAACAATATGAGGCATTTATTGATATATGCAAGCATATATTCGGCTTAATGTTTGAAATCATAAGTATTTTATCCTTTATTAAAAAAACTTGTTACTAGACAATTGGACGTGAGTTTAGTTCAGCTTGTTACAGTTATGTAAGTAAATAAAGAATTACATCATTCTTAATGCTAACCTGTATAACTCTTAAAGCTATTCTTTATCAATGGTTTATTTGATATTGGATAATATTTATATATTTTATCATCTGCTATCTAAAAATTTGTTGCAGAACAACTTTTAAAACTTAATACAAATATGCCGAATAGTAATATTTATAAGATTAACATAACCAAGATTCTAAGTAACTCCAGATACTATTGTAACAAATTACATACATATCTTGTACCCAAAAAAAATCTTAAGTGAAAAAAATTCAATCAACATTTTTAGTTTAAGTAACGGTGTATTTATTTTCTTGAAACATATGTTGAATCTAAAAAAAATATTACCAAGATTTTATTTCATTTTTAAATTTTAGTGAATCATACCAATATCCACATAAATTCCACACAAAATGAATAAAATATACACAATTATATTTACTTTTTCTTTGATTCGAACTTATATTAAAAATAACAAGCAAGGTTTATACAACAAATATTTAATACATTTTAACCAATATCATTGTCAGTGTCAATAGCTTTGAATACTATACGTGAAAGCTTTAATAGTTGAATAAAACAATGTATTAGGAAAGCATGATTGGTCACCCGAGTTACGCTGAGAAACTCTGGGTACCAACAATACGCCACCTCCTAGGTTCCCTCGCCTTCTTGCTGCTGGGGGGCTTTAGTATACCATAGAAACTCGTAAAATTATTTTGATATATAGGACAAGAATGCGACAGAGGATAGGGTATGTGCCCGTGGTTACCGAAATCCTATATCAATGATAAGAAACCGGCTTTTTGCGTAGTTTTTCGTGATGCAATTTATAGCCGAGAATAACATCAGCCTAAATCACCATATATTACTATCCGAAATGTATAGTTTAAACTAATGTAAAAAATAAACATTTAAGTAAATCTAAGCTTGCGACCCTAAAATAGTTTTTGCTTCGATATACGATGCTCAGCATATATATTAATTATAATTATCCAAATTTATATTTATATGAATATTCTTATGATACTCATACTATTCAGTATTTTGGAATAGTTCTAATGACATATTGCATAACAATTGAATCAGTATGAAATAAGCTTTTAAGTCTCTAAACTTTTAATTCAGCGATATAAGTAATTTATTGTACATATATATATAACAGTTATTAAGTATTCAATAAAAAAAAATTAATATATTTTACTATATTTTTTTATAAGAACATACTTGATTATTTGGGTTGGCTATACTTAAAAACTGTTTAAAACTATATTTATAGTTTATTTACAAATCTTACAGTCAATTTTTTTTGAACATTTATTCCTGGGACACTTTCTGTACATAAATTTGAATTTTAAACATTAAATATTTTTTTGTTGTAATAAAGAATATATTTACTATATGAAAGGTTCATTATTTTGAATAATATCTTTTCTTTTAAGAATGCTATTGTAATTTGTGATTTTTTGATTTTCAAAAGATCAGTCAATAAGTAAAATTAAGTTGGGACTGAAAAATAACCAACCGTAAATATTTATATTATCATTGCTAATATTATCTCTATTAAATAAAATAATACAGGTGTTAATCATTAATTAAAATAATAATTTGCCCTTCTTGGAATTAATAACACTGACCCCTCTGTCTGACGCAAGCCTAAAGTTCACAATGGAAATTAACAGCCGTGCTTGCAAGGGAAGCCGTAGTACAAAAAAACGTCTCAAATTTTCGATTTAATAAATAACAAAGTATTTTTCCTTCGACCGTGGGTACAGTTCTCTCCCTAACGTGCCCCCGACGGTGAAGTCTGCTACCATAGGGCGTGAGGGAGTACGTGGGGGCAAAAGGAAACGCTTCGCTCTTAGGGGGGCCAAAGTGAGGAGGGGGCGAAATGGACATTAAACTATAAAGCGGCACCTACAATGTTTCCACGACAAGCTGCGATATTTTCTTTGTGCAACTAAGCGAGTTTTCTTTTGGGTTTTTTGAGAGTTTTTTTTTGTCTATTTTCAGTGAAGACAACTTTTTTAATTCCGTTAATTATTGTTACAGGGTTTTTAGGACAAGATTAAATGGCTAAGATGGGTTAAGATTTCATTAGTTTATTTGAATGTAGGGCCACCAGCTATATAATACGAAATACTTAATATCGTCCTTATATTTCATAAAATGAAATATAACATATATTGGTTCTTTTAACATAATGTTTTTATTAGAGACAGTAAGTACACTTTTATTGGACAGCATTTCATGCAAATAAAAAATATAAAATATTGACTATAAAAGTATGTCTGTACATAGTTAATATAAGATTTGGAAATGGTTGAATGAACGTTAACAGTTAATGTATGTAGCAATGACATGTTAATTCTAATAACTGTTTTTGTTGGAGTATTGGTAGAATAGGGTTGATAACTATAAATTTGATATTTTATAACTTTATATTTTTATAAATGTTTTATCATAAAACTATTTTATTATCATATTTATTTAATTTCGGCCCCATAAAACACTATTACTAAAGTGATTTTTGTATTACGCAATTTTGTATTCTAGAATCAATTAGATAAATGAGTATGATAATATTAGTAACATGTTATGATCTATTAAGGTTCATGATCGACTCTGCAACCATTTTTCAGGTTTTTCAGTTTTAAACTATTATCTTCCAATCATTTATATTCAATACCTGTTCTCATACAATACTGCATTCCTCGTAACGTGACCCACCCATTATTTTTGGACCAATTAAGGGGCGCGTACCTCATGAAGATCCTTCAAATACCTTTTTGACAGTTCTAAATTCATCTCATTTAACAACGTGATCAACACATCTTAAACTCCTTGCCCTTAAAATATGTATTATGCTACAAGTAATTTTTCAAGGATCGTAGCATTCATACGAGTATATATGAGAAATTTATAGTTTTCTTTAACTGATTAAAGTAATTTTCAGATTATTTTATTTATGATTACCTGGATGTCTTTTTTTGTTTCTCTGTTAAGCTCCTACGCTCAAAATTAATTAGTATGTCAATTATTTTAATATTAAACTTTAATATATAATTAATTATTATATTTTGTTTCAAACTCACAGCACTATTGTAAATTAAAAATAATATCTTATTTTGTACAAAACTCTTTATAATCGTAGATACCATAAATCACATTACAACCAAATAAGTCTTGAAATTTGTGTTGCTTTAATAAGACGTAGACCGGCCTGGACAAAGAAAAGAATTAGAGCCATCCATCCATTAGCGAAATTCAGAAAAATAATAAACCAAGGGACAAGAAAAAAGGCAGCTCGCTCCTGCACCCCGTCGAAGTCTACATCCTGCACCCCACTTAATTCTTTTTGGCCCTTAGTCACGGCCCCCTAACGGCCACCGCCTTATTCAACCCGCGATGAAACCTTAGTATTCCCGACCTATGGCTTTCAAACGTTTATAAAAGAAAATAACGCTACCGATTGAATATTTCACGTCTTTTAGAAACGAACATATTTTTTTCAAACTGTGTAACATATTACTTGCCTATATTAAAAAACTATAAATAAAATATTATATAATATTCGTATATATTAATCAATTCAGAAAAAGTATCTGAAATACTTAATATAAATTATTTTTTTATTGTCAATTCTTTATATTGTTGTAAAATGCTGCTACGATATTCCACGCTAACATCATTTTTATGCGTATCTCCATAAATATATTAAAAACAATTTCCAGGGCATTGAATGTCGCATTAAACATAAAATATCGAAAAATATTAATATAAATACATTTTAATTTGGATTTGGATTTTTTCAAATATTAAAAATATTTTTTTCTATCATAAGCACCATGGGATATTTCGATTTGATTAAAATGATTGTACGTGAATAGTGATAATTTTATACTAGTGAATAATAAAATATTTATATATAACGTTTTTAAATATTTATTTAATAGTGGCCAAAAATAATAGCTATACTCGTAAAAATCCATATTTGTCAATCGCACTAAAAATATAATATTCTAAAATTTTCAATACTTATTTTTTATAATAAAATTAAAATTAAAATAAAACTCGGCAATCCAGAAAATTCTGATAATAGATAAAATGATATTATTTATGCAGATACAGTTTCTTGAGCGATAAAAACTATGTTTTCATACCATCTGTTACATTGAAAAATCACAGTATACTCGTACGTATATATGATTTTACTATTTACTTTTGAGCTTATTACATCCATTGCAGTGATGACGGGCAAAATTTCGGAATGGGATTTCTACAAGAGATAGAAAAAGATTGAAAAGTCTTGCACTAAGAGGAAACTTGCTTCCTCCTACCCACTTTGCCACCCTGTTAGGTTTTACCTATAAATAGGGTGGAACACCCCCGCTTTTCTACCCTTACTGCCTTTCCACAGTTGGTAGAGTATTACCTATAAACAGGCAGTGGTGTTAACGTGAAACCGAATGCTAGGAAAGGTTTTTTTACCTTCTAAAACCTCATTTTACTATTATATAATACTAAAGCCTTTTTGAAACCCGTAACAGAACATCATCATCAGCAATCATAGAATAGGAAAAATTAAATCTAAATATTTCAATATGAAAAAGTAGAGTTTTGCCACAGATATAATAAATATTCATTTTTTTTTGTTGATATTGTTGATAAAAGCCGCTGTCTATAATATAGGATACATGTATAAATGCATAGTACATGTATAAATACTGATTATTAATAAAAATATAATATACACTCGGGCCTC
>JAPMAE010002429.1:5707-17127 GCA_036584705.1 Rhyacophila sp. 25_7 | reverse complement strand
AATGTGGGAAATAACAAAAAACATTGCTTTCGTGAAGGGTCAGGCAGGCGACCGCGCATAATCTCGGTTGTGAGTACTGGCGGTCAGTGGTGGGTCCTTCAAATTCCATTAAACTAGAATGTAGGAATACAATAAGATAATATTTTCCGCTCTTCTATGGCTTCTATGGAAATTCTATGTTTTGTTGGGATTCCTTTTTTTTATCGCTTCGAGATATCAATCTTGTATATCTTCTTAAAACTGCTTGAAAGGCGCAATAAATGCGAAAATATTTTTTTGTTGTATTTTATGGAAACAACGACAGTGAACAATGTTGAGTGTAATCACTATGTTCCGTACCATCGATTTAATTACATACGTTTTATTTCTTTATCCATCTTTTTCATTATTTTGCTTCTACTAGAGATTTTTTTGTCTTATAGCTTTCTAGAAAATAATATTCTCTTGTTTTTAAATTGTGGGGACCTGACCATCTAGCTTCCGGTCGTAAAATACTAGTAAATATTTACATTATAACAGTAGATATATATGTGTATGCGTGTGTCACTTATACATATATAAAAGACCTAGTATATATATTAAAATATGTGTTCTTGATGGAACGCCATTATACTAAAATAACACTATCCTAACATACTTTTTAATCAATTATAATTTAGCAATCAAGACCAGTTTAGTAATAAACATCGTTCAGTTAAAAATATCATAATATACGAAATTGATATTAATTATTTAAAATATAATTTGTAATAGACGTATTAACTAGGGGTTTCCAAACTATAACCCGCGGTCCAAAACCGACTAGCAAGTACCACAAATTTGGCCAAGCACACTGATTTTTGTTTAATAATACAAAATAAAAGTAAAAGTTTCTATTTACTAGAAAAAGGTAAAATCACTTGCACACATAAACCCGTTTTTAGATAGTAACATTGTAATAGAAGTTATTGATATTGTAATTTTGTATCTTTTCGTTGACAATAACTATTAGCAGTTGTGTTAGGTCTTGGCCCGCCTGGCTACGATAAACAGCGAGTTTGGCTCATGCCCCAAAAAGTTTGGAAACCCGCGGTGTAAACTGTATTATTATTTCAATCATTTTCAATAGTTAAAACTGTTTTTACAGTTTTAAAAAGAAATAGCAAGTTTATAGAACACGATATACTCGTATAGACCTAGGAAAGAAACTATGTAAAAAATGGCACTTTTTCACTGTGGATGTTCAGAGTCGTGTTGGTGTTGCTTCCCTTAAATAATATCGATCATCCATTTCATTAGTCAGACATCTCCAAATAACCACTTTTGAGATATTGACAAAAGCAATATTCTAATGGTCACCATACATCAAATATTATTGATAGACCGCGATAAAACTTCGAGTAATTAGTGATTCAAAAATATTGCCAGAAGCAAAGTGTCCCGTTTATTATTAATACATTTAGAAATGTCCTAATAATGAACCAAAAAACATTCAAATTCGGTTAATTCTTTACTAGTTTATCGGCATTATCTTTTTTGGTGGCATATTGGAATACTCTTAGTACTGAAATAGAGTGTAACATTTAAAATAAAACTGCATATTTAACTCAAATTTCATTGTTTTGGAATTGTCTGACTAATGAACTAAACGATCGATGTATAACACAGTGTAATATTCTTTTCTAGTAGGGTTACAACACAATTGAGTATATTACTAGAAAGAGCGTCGCAAGATATACTACACTATGTCGACATCTCAATTTTGCCAAAAGTTTACATTGTGTAATATAGCATAGCTCACAGGTACAGATGTATAATATTAATGATTATTTTGATACCGTATAAGACTTGTTTATTAAGCATATATTATAAGGTGAATGGCACACAACATTGTTGCTAATAACGTTATTAACCGATAATAAAAAGATACAAAAAATACCCGTACATTCAAAACCGAGTAGAATGCAACAATGTAAGCAAAAATATGAATGAAATAGACATCAATGGGTCACCTTTTTCAAAATTTGTAAAAATCCTATAGTAAAATAATACTACGGATAAATTGTGCATTGAACCTCATGAATAGATGTTTGACTAGAATATAAAACGGCATATCAACATTAATGTCATGGCCGCGCCTTAGGGTGAGGGCCGATAATAATCAAATCGAAAACTGAGCTGAAAGACAAAACTGTAGAGTAGATTTGGTGTTTTCTTTAAGATGTATAGTTACTTAAAGCGAAGTCGCATCGGTCCGTTTCGGTGAACTCTTTTTTCATGATGAACTGAAGGTTAATTTTCCAGTCGATAAGTGCGTGTTTCCCGATTCTCACTTGTTCCACGCTGTGCGCAGTTTCGCCGTCATGCAATATTGCTCCGGAATAAAGAGATTTATACTTTGCCTCGTCGGTTTCCTAGAATATTAAAAAAATAATCTAAAATTATTCAAGTTAAATTCATTTCAATGTGTGAAAAGAGTTTTTAAGCGATTTCATATTATTGTGTTGTGACGTTTGCCGATTTTGGAAAGCATATCACGGTGTTTTTTATTGTGTTCGGTTGAGTGCGATATTTTCTTCAGAATCTAACAATGATTTCAATTTGGATCTTATTTATTACTTTTATGATACATAACCAGTAGCGTAGCTAGACATTTTAGGCCCTTATGCAAAATTTACACAACGGGGGACCGTTACATGATTTTTAAAAAATGAGATGAAATAATTATTTGTATATGTTAGTACTTACTGTTATTTATATAAAACTATAAATATGATAAATTTGAAAGAAAATAAATGATACTTACTGATTTTAATATATCTTCTTTTTCGATTTAAGGTTTGCAAAATCACTAAAAAGTTTTTAAGCTCCATTTTTTATGCATGCTCGTGTTCAATGGGTGACAATGCGAGACTGTTTAGTCTGGATTTTTCAATTGAGTTTCGTTTGTAATATTTTATATTTTTTAACTTACTAAATGACCTCTACTCTGCATGCCATACACCGCTTTTAGTAGGAAATGCAATTTTACTTTAAATCGGATATTGAGTGTAGGCAGAAGGCCCCTATGCTTTGCATGAGTTCGCTATGAGACAGCTACGCCACTGTATATAAGTAAACAGAAGACGAAGAATAGAAAAAATTCTAAGTAAATATTGAGGTTATTGAGATAAACGAGGGAAGATTAAAACATCTGAAAGTCATCATTCTGTTCAATATTTATGTCACGTTTTAAAATCGCTAAAATGCAATATGTGATGAAAAAATTGCATCAATATTATCAATCTTTTTCTATCACTCATAAAGATTAATTTTTACTTAAGATACAAATTAATCTTTTAAATCATCAGTGTAATTCCTCACCATCGTTAATTCAAATAATCGAGAGTATACTGCATTTAAACTTTTCTTATCGGAGGAATATCATTTTCACTGATTAATCAGAGATGTTTTAAAAATATCCGTTTGATAATTTCAATATACAGCTTTGTAATATACTTTTAGAAAGTCTTCCAGAAATGTATTCCTTCTGAGTCCCCACGTAACGGCAGGGGCGTGATCAATAAGGTCTCTCAGTGTAGATACCGGGGGCTCTTGGCGAGGAAAAGTGAGAAACGCAACCAGATTTCCACAGTATGTGGTCACCACGACCAAGACAACTAACCACCACGTCCCTACGACAAGTCGACCACTGTCAGCCTGAGGAAGATGCATTCCACCTAGAAAAGTAATAAACTGAAGATTCAGTACTTTAAAGTTATCAACTACACACGTTAATACAATAATTGATTGTACAATGTAAAATATACTCGTCTGTATATATATTTCATTTAATTTATTGTCTGTGACCATTAGGCTCTAATCCCATACTCACGATACTAGTCCACCTTTCGACATTGTTCTGTAGTATTTCAAGCTAATGGACCATAAATGGGGTATAAGATTTGATCCGCATTTTTCATTACATTTTCATGATAAAAATACTTATCTGGATGCTATAGTAATCTATCACCTACTTCATTCCACTAAAAATGTATATGTAAGTATTCTTACGTAAAGCACTTATTAAATAATACAGAAAATCATCGAATTTCTGGTATGGGTTATATAATATTCTATATTAAAAGAGGTGTCGTGGAAGATGCATTATACATAATTTAATTTAGCACTGGTATAATCTGTATTTATTTGAAGATTTCTCTCTGGTGTATAATTGAGACAATAAACAATCTCTCTTAGTTTTAGTTCAGTTGAAGGAATTAGGTCATGAGCAGTCATTCTTGACTAATCTTCTCAGGGGCGGATTCAAACCCTTAGATGCCCTAAGCAGTAACTAATTTTGGGCCTCCCTAACACTTGTAATTCAAATGTTTTGAGACTTTGAAACCAAAATGAGGTTATGAATACACATGCAATTAACACCAGTGATAATTGAAAACTAAACTAAGGAGTTTTTGTGAGCCAGTACCCATCACGTGTGCTGTTTCAAATGTTTTAAAATTTATATAGATTCCAATCTGCGATCACAGTCTACTTTATTTTGCAGGATAAACATTATGACACAACAGAGAACGCTTTATAAACAGAACTCATTCATTTTTCATTTTATTTTGAAATTGGCTATAAATTTAATGATTTTATTGATAAATTCGGCTGTGAAAAAAATCTGTGGTGCCCCTCTTTCCCTTGATGTCTAATCACCTGCTTACTTTGCTTAAAGGTTAATCCAGCACTGAATATTCTTCACAATATTTAAAAACTCTCATAAAAAATTAACATTTAATTTTAAAATCTAATTTAAAATTATAATAATTCCGATAAAAATGCTGTATTCTGTGTATATCCATTTTTTTTCCAATAAGAGGATTTTATAATTCAATAGAAATTAATAAAAAATCAACCACGTGTCATAGATCAGTTATAAGACCGCATGGGACTCTAGATAGCCGCATGTTTTTCTGGTCTATACAACTCTATCAATAAAAAGCTACCCCTCGTTAATAATGACAAAAAAAGATATTTTTGACAAAATAACATTCATACCTTGTTGAAGTAACGCGCCATACATATACCAAAGACAGTGGTGGAGAGTGGAGAGACCACCCTTTTGTATGTTCGCTTTGTCATCATAAAATGGACTTAGTTTATGCACCGCGTAAAGAGCTGGTCCCATCAACAAGACGGAGAAACCGAGACATAACCAGGTCTGATGAAAGATAAAATACACATTATACTGGCCACCTTTTCTTTTCGGGCCACATACGAGTATTACGCATATATTTGTAATATTACGTGGGCCTTAACAGCCTTAAAATATTATACTACACAAAACAACTCGAAAATGAAACTCACCACTAAACTAAACTAGTGGAATATTTGATATCAAGACAAACTTTTGACTATTCAAGTTTATAATTGCTGCAAGCTATTTTTAATATATTACTTGCTTCGGCAGTACTTATCGACCCATTCCCAATAGAAGATCGTAGGCGTATAAACTACATTTTACTGGAGAAGATTTTTATCTAAGGTTCTAAGGTTATTTTAATAAATAAATTTAAAATTAAAAACGTGGGTATATTATTTTGTAATTTAAGAAACGGGTTGATGACCACTTGATACCATGCGGACCGTGCAGATATCTATTTGGAACGGATTCGAATTAATACTTGATTATTACGACATCAAAAAATCTGTTTATTTATGTATACATCTTACGAACAAATATATCCATCCTCATGATTTCTTGACAATTTTCACTGTACCATATTTAATGTTCGTTTATTTTGTATTTAATTAACTAATGAGCATGTAATTTACATTTGAAATCAACTTACGTCTGAAGCAAATGGCGACATGAAGAGTAAAGCTCTACTCAATTGGCGAGGTCTTGAGACAAGAAATGCATAAGATTGGACGCTGACGGCCATTGTGAAATTCACTCTCTTTGCCCTGTCCGGTGTAACGGTGAATGCACTTGCCGCCAAAAGAACCCCTTTAGACTCAATAATTCGTATCACATCTTCGGTTGATATTTTTCGCTGAGCGTCAGAATCGATTTCCTTGCAATGCATGAAAAAATGTAGACAAGCATAAACTAAAACTAAACTTAAAAACTCCCGAATAAGTTTAAGAATTTTCGATAAATATAAGCCGATACAAGATGTAAGACCCAAAATAAGTTGACTAAATATCTTTAATATTACTTGTCTTAAAACGGGAACATACGAGTATGAACACTAACGGACACTCCCTTCTATAAACGCATGCATTTCACCAAATGCTTTTTCCATTCATAAAACAATGCTACGAGTATATTACTTGCAAATTTAGGTCATCTAGAAATGTCCTCATTTCATGTTCGATATTCTCCATATCCTCTAAATCTTTGCTTCGCTAAATAATTTTATCTTTGGAGATTAAAAGTCGCAGTAAGCCAAATCTGGCGAGTAAAAATTGTGGTCTGTAGTTATCAAGCCATTTTAGTGAAACATTTACGCATCCTTCTCTTATCAAATAAATAATTGAAAAACATCGAGTTTGTGATTGCTGAAAATAAACTGCAAAAGCTTACCAAATGCCCTTCGATGGTTTCGTTAGAATATTCATCTTTATTCTTAGGGGGGAATATGACGTAATACCTGAAAACTCCATTTTGTATTAACGTTATAATTTATTCTAACAAAGAATATATTTTATAGGCCTACATAAAAAAAAGGTAAAGTTATAAAGTTTTAAATGCGTGTGTTTACCACTTGTCTATGCGTAATAATAAGCTTTCAATTATTCAGTATACAATTTGCGATATCCTGACTATAAATATAAATTATTCAATCAACAAACAATCGAGCTTGTATTATGGGCTTTACTGAGACTACGAGAGCGACTCAAATGTAGTGTATTATATAACGTGGTGTCATATTGTACAATATATTTAATACATCAAAAGAAGAATTCTATAGAGATGTGAAGATAAACTTAAGAGAACAAATATAATCCTCCGACGTGAGCCAAATATCTATAATATATCTGTTATTGGCACATATGGTATACTCGTATATTTTGGAAATTTGCATTACGATTATAACAATAGATATCGCTGCTTTAAATACAAAACATGACGAGTAATTGGTGGGGAATAAAATACCAATAACAAGCAAAATGCGAAGAATGAACGAAGCGAATTTAATGTACAACTAAAGTTTTCAACCAGTAATTCGCAAACTATTTTACGATAATCATATTTCAAGCATGCTGAGTCTTCTTAAAAATCTTGTTACATATTTCTCTTCTGGTAATTTGTAAAAATGTTTTTAAACTAAAAAATAAAATGAATTCATTCAACTAAAGAAGTCTTTGAGTATATCGTGTACAGAAGAAACCTATTAAAATGCTTTCAGATTTGAGAGAATATTATTGATTATTGTTGATACATAGCTTTTACTTGCAAGCATATAATATTATTTTATAAAAAAAAGCTTTTATTGACCTTATAGAGTTAAAAGATTGTAAAATTTGTTCTTCAATATGTCGATATGCCTTGTAAAGTAAAAGGTAACGACACATTATTATTAATTGGAGTAAAAAGTGGGGAACACTATTTTTCACTTATGGAGAAAATATGATTTTAGCTAAGGTAATATCTGATGAAAAAGATAAGCTAGGAACGTAAGCCTATGAATTGACCACCGACATGCCATACTTAAAGCAGTATCGAAACTGAGAGTGATCTACCACACTCTTCCATTGACATTCGTAAACTCAAACAAACGCACTTTATTTGGCTGATAATATGTAAAAAATAATAACAAATATGAAAATGATGAGATCCGTCTTCCTATAGTGATTTTTTTTTTAATATGCCACCAGAAATAACTATTTCAATAACTGAGACACACGCGCTCAGCTTTATAAAATCACAATTTGAATAACAACAAAGTTATTGCCATTTTTGTTACACACATATATATATATATCATCGAAAAATAATTCTTCTATTATGGAAAGGACTTACTGTGAGACGGTAAGAAAAAGTTACGCCCTAGTATAAATCGCGGAATTCACAATCAGCTCAATATTTCACTCCTCCGACAAGCCGTGAATAATACAAGTAATATGAGCCATGCGACAAGAAAATAAAATCGCAGGCTTCCTTATGATTGATTTGAAAACTATATGTGCATATATTTTTAAAAACATTATTGGAATTTTAATTACACATAATTTAATGTCTGACTATGTTTTTACTCTCCAAATTCCCGACTGTGTGACGGTAAGATGAAATAACGCAACAGCTTAAAGCGTGGTAAGTCACATCATATCTTTTTTTAATGTGGATATTCAATAGTTTCTTTTCAAATCTCAATGAGATCATTATTGTATTACAAATGAATTTACGCTATTTTTATACATTTAAGAACAACTCAATTCCGATTGACTTATGATATTATTGACGTACTGGACATGTCTGCGTTACTGTATTAACTATTAAGTGTTTAGTAGATTATGGATTGCTTATGTTGATTATTTAATAATGCGGTTGCAGTTAATTGAACTTACGTGAAATTTAAATTAACTGAGAGTTCGTTAACGATGTCGAAAACTAGTCCTGAATATTCTACGACGTCTCCAGATTCATTAAATTTAAACACTGACCACGGAGGATTCTGAAAAAAGGAATTAATATGAATAAGCGACAATTAAAGCAAATAAGATCCAAACACGATTGGTGAAGGATTTATGAAATGTTACTACCATTTTCAAGAAAAGCAATTTTGTTTTTAGGTCTTCGTATTAAAAAAAAACTATAGCGTTTATTTTGAGTTGTTATTAGTCTCTAGTTTGAAAGTTTCTCTCAGGAAAAGCATGGATGATCTTGTTTCCTTCGTAAGAAAATTGATATATAAGTTGCCAAAAAGAATCATAGTTTTGTATGCTCCATTCACGATTAAGATTTCATGTCACATTGAGGCAGTACAGATTTTATGACACGTACCTCTGAGTCTATCCTCACTATAAAAATTTCACTTAAATAAATAGACATTATCTCTTCGACTGCAACGACAACTAGGTCTATTTCACACACAAATTAAATGTTTCGTATTATTGACGCTCATTCACATTTTCATATATTCTATCGCGAACGGTGATATATCATAATCCAAACACTATTTAAGTACATTGGACTCGTTTTTTACACGGTAGATACGTTCACGCAATACCATATAGAAAAGTATAATAAAACAAAAAATAGTGATGGATATGTTTCCTTGTATAAAAATCTATGGATATAAAAAAAACTTTGTTGTTTATTGTATTTTGATTTTATAATTCAAAGCACTAGAGTTATCAGACAATAAGACGAACGCGTTAATGCACATCTGGTACGATATCGCTTTGCTCACTTGAGATATCTAGAGCCTGTGTAATATTTATTTTCAATTTTTCAAATTTACTAGTTTTAAGTATTTGTGTTTATTTGTGAGTTTCTCGTATGTCTCTTGGTAACGAGCCATGCAAGCGGTCAAATCACGTTGAAATTGTAGAGATCGTTCTACGTTGTGATGCACATAGTACTGAATAATAAGTACATGCAAGAGATGAAGCACCGTATTATTTCGAAACCGTATAAAAAAGAGGATTCAGTGTAAATAAATAACAAATAACTCACATGAAAAGCTACAATTGGCAGATGACGATTTCTAAAACCATGCGTGACATGCGGAAACAAATGGTCTTGAAGATGTAGTCCATCAACTGGTCTCCAATTTCCAACCTGGAGAAATGAATATATTCCTTAAATTATATGCGTTGGTTTGTGGAAACATCTACTTTTACGTAAAAGTACGTCATACAGCAATTTATCGGCATCGAATAAGCAGGTCCTATTTTATCGCTCACTATTAAATATGGGTTTACTTGGAAAAGACAGGCGGATAATATCATTTAGGGTAAAGAAATGTTCAGTGTAAAACACAAAAAAGCTTGTAGCGCCATATCGTCATCATTATAATTATGTTAATGATTTACGATATAATATTATCACATATTCTATATATTTGATACTAACGTCTAAAAGTTGAATCTTCGGCCCCGAGGCATTTCTCTTCTGGAAACTTGTCCCCCAAGTATCGCCTGATTTGATGCGCCAATAGCTACAGTTATTGCATACACTGTTTGCTAGCAAGTAGAGCTGAAAAACAAATATTTAACTATTATATATATCACGATACAAAGAAGACGTAAAATATTTATTCTTTTGGATTGAATTAACTTGCTGGCAAAAAAATCTTTTTTAATTAATTTTGGGCACCGCTCCAAGAAGTTGGCAACATTAGAGTGTAATCGCGTTTTCTAGATATGTCTTTCAATTTTCGAATACCGATACGTTCGTTATCTTTGAAAAGTTCACATTTTATACGACGGTTCTTATATATAATAGCATCGGAAAGTTTTGAAATGTTTTCGATACCGACCTCAACTTGTGCAGCTAAAGAAATCCCTCTCTCATGTTTAGTTGGTCGAATAGCTTCCCACTCTTCATCAGAGACTAGTGCAGAAACTTCCATCTCATCTTGAATGGCCTGTTCCAAAGCCAACACAAAAGCTCTTAAAAGCTCTTTACAATGGCAAATTATTCCACTCTAAAAAGTAAGTAAAATTAGCTTATATATTATATATAAATAAAGACAACAATGACCGATATCACTCGAAAAGAAAAGGTTTTTAATACTACCCTCAAAAATGGAAAAATTTGGGCAATATTTCTGGTTTTCAATAAAATAATTTCTACTCTCTTTTAATAACTATACGTTCCCGATCATTGCAAGTATTTTCCATCAATGCATGCGAATTTTCACAGACCCAAACAGTTTAATATGACTCAACAAAGTACTATAAAGAGAAAGGTTTTTTAAATACGTGTCCATGCATATTAGGGGTCGCAACACCGGTCTGTTTTACGAAAATCAGTATTTTCGATATCGAAGTTTTACGAATACCGAAATCTTGATAGTTTTGATATTTAGGGAAGCTTTCATCGAAATTCGAGATTGAAGGTGACGATTTATCAATGGAACAAAAACATTCAGAAAAAAACATATTTTAATTTTTAATAAGGTTTTAACAATAACACGAATGTTTAACTCCAGACTTTAATCAAACAAACAAAAATTCCTAATGTTTTTAATTTATATAGTTTAATTAATCAAATATTAAAATAATTTGTGTTTTTCTTAATCTTTGGTCAAATTTTAATAATGAGATCGTAAAACATGTGTATTTTTTTATTGCATAATTATGAGCGCGAATGGTCACAAAAGTAACCTGATGACGAGAATATCCACTCAGATCCCACACTGGTCGGAGGAATAGACCTTGAGAAAGAACACGATATAAAAACAAAACTATCCACGACGCATGCTCCTTTAAAAATGAATCAC
>JAPMAE010002425.1:0-17136 GCA_036584705.1 Rhyacophila sp. 25_7 | reverse complement strand
GCGCTTTCTTTTCTCCTTCTTCTTTAAAGCCATCACTAAAGCAATGGTCACACAAATTGCTTCATCACTATTACACATGTTGACTGCAGAGGGGTCAGTAATAGACTACGCATTGTGCAATCACATTGCAACGTGCAGGTGATCATATCAATGTATTGTGCAATATTGTTGATGATATTATTGATTGTCTAGGGGCACCTTAAGAACTTAAAAGGATTTATTATAGGTATTGATTTTGTTAACAATGTATTGTCTTATAGTCGGTTTGCGTGTTTGTCACAGATGAACTAGAAAGGTATATGCAATATTCCTTTTGCATTATAAAAGTCGGCAATAATTTCTGTGCGTAAATGGAACGACATTTTATATGTACGTAAATAACAGCGTACAATTTCGAAGTTTATTTATGAATATGGACAGAGTGACTAAAATGTATTGTGTTTTATTTTGCTTTGGATATTAATTCAATTATTTTTCGATTCTCATTATAATCGAAAGATATATAGCGACCATTACAACTTATTACAAAGGAATATAATGCGTTCTTAATTTGATATTGTACGTTTCATGGCTGATATTGGGGATTCAAAATATAATATATGAATGAAATTGACAGTTTCGTATTTTTGTTTAGCTTAAAAAAGTTTTGCAAAGCTATGCAACATTAAAAAAATCTCAGAACACCAAAAACTATTTATTCTTGAAGGGCGTAAAAGCGTATACAATTCATATGTATTTAACAAAATTATATGTACATATCGACCCATTTCTATCAGAAGATCGTAAGCGTAAAAATGTCATTCATTTTACAGGAGGGGGTTTTTATCTAAGGTTCTATGGTTATTTTGATAAATAAATTTAAAATTAAAAATGTGTGTATATTATTTTGTAACTTAAGATACGGCGTCGTGAAAACCTGATATCGTGAAAGCCGTGCGGATATCTACTTTGAACGGATTCAATAAACAAAACGGAAATCGTCGTATTGCCGCATACGATCTTCTGCCGGGAATGGCATCATGGAATGGAATATTGATATAATCTTTCAACTTAATTGTGTAAATTGTAAATTATTCTGAAATTGATACTATAATATTTTTGTGATACGAGTACTCTGATCATAGAAACATTAACATGGTCACTAAAACCCTATTTCGATTGTATTGTAAATTGTTGTTTTTAATTGTTACAACCCTATTTCGAGTGTGTTAGTAATAGTTGTTCAATTGATAGTATTTGGAGACTCTAAATCGCGTAGATAGACTTATATATTACTTATACTATATATACTTATAAATATGTATTGTGTGTACATTTTTTATGCATAACCATTTTTTTACACATAACCATATATTTCAGCTATATAGAAATATGATTTAATTTACATAGTTGTATAAATATGTTTATTATTCATTTAATTTCGCTGTCAGGATCCTACTTCTGAGTTTGTCAGGATGGTAAATAAAGAAATTGAGTAAAAACAAGTTTTATTAAAGGGTTGGCTTGAACTTTAGTATATTGTCAGATTTTTAAGCAAAGGAGATAATACTTAAAACGCAAATTCGTCCATTTGTATGCGAGTAATCTATGCCCGCTCGGAATCCGACATATGCCGAATCCATCCGACTAGTGTGACCCTTAAAAAAGTAAAAAATAATGAACAGGTACTTTCCAACAGAATAACAAAATCAATATTCGAGCCAATCTGTATGTCATCCAAACGAAATATAATACAATTATTGGCTTCACGCATATTTTACTGGACGATCCTATACGCTAGTTAGTACACACTGTACTCACTTTGCTGACATATTAATTCTTCGGTAATAATATTCCGCCACGATGAAATATTCAAATTAGATTGAATGATAATTTCTGAAGCACCCTGTTATAATTATTCATCCACGCATTGTTCGATTTTTGATTTGGCTTCCCGCCCTCTCGAATCACAATGGCGACTCTCTTTTGTTTCGCGGTCGCATGCTGTCACCAACTTTGTTTTATTTAAAATCGTTCCAGTTTTGAACAGCTGCTTTCAGATGTACTGAATTGATTAAATCAAAAAATATTAACTCAAGCAGTTCTTATGAATTCTGCTAATACAATATTTATTATACGGTCTCTTTGAAGGAACCGTTCAAAGATTTTCCTTAAAATCCGACGTACTATTACGATTCATAAAGAATTTGAATTTGGGAGAGGAAGAACGTGTCCATTACTTGTCTAAAAAATAAATAGTATGACATTTAAATGCTAACAACATCTCAAAAGAATATCAAAATAGATAACAATCATACTACTGACATATGTACGATTTAAATCCTTCATACTAAACTAACGGCATACGAACCAGAAAGTTTCTATGAACAGCCATTACAAACACATTCAACAGTGTAAACCAGGTATGCCAAACTCGATAATTTATGCGGCTCAGGCCCAGCTAATATAAAGGTATCTACTCATAAATATCGTGTTACCAAAGACAGTAGCAGAGAAGAGATGGCAAGTACCAGGAAGAAAACAAATATTGTCGTTATTTTTGTTTTTTTATGCTTAACTCTTCGAAATAAACCTATATGTTTCGCGTTCACCGGTGGCGACCACAAACGCTTTCATCGAGCCACCGGTGGCCTCAACTAACGGCGAATGGTCGCGTTTGCAATCACTTGTGGTCTGAACAGGTCCATTCGAATGCCTCGTGTGCGGAACGTTCATTGAAAACCATTGACAATAATATATATAAGTGGTCGCGTTCGGTAGCTGTGTGTGTGGTAGGTCTTAGTTACTCATATGCAAGTGGTATTGTGACTGTATATTCCCAAAAACCCGATAACCTGAGAAATCAAGAACATCATTTTTTTCATATCAACATGTAGAAATAATCTGTGAGTAGTTGTGCCACTATAGAGAGCAATAATTATATACAGCAATTTTTCCCCGATCATCGATTTCTTCCACTTGAGTGAGAGTTAATTTAAGTGGATTTCGTTATTTGAATTATTTTTATATAACAGATTTATATGTTATAAATATATATTTTTGTAATATTTACTAGTTTTTATTTTTTGTATAATTTTATTTGTTGTATTAGTCATTTTTGTTAGAATTTCATTTAATTTACGTATTATGTTAATAACATCATGTTATGATCGCATCAAATCAATAATTTGCATCGTTAATCATAATATGTAAAATACAATTTAAACACATAAAAAACAAATAAATTCATTTGCAAGTAAATGTGAACAACTGTAAAAAAAGGTTTAATATAGCTGTTTTAAAGTAAATGTAATAATATGAATCAAAATCGCTGTTTTAATCATGGTAGACAATCTCAGATTGTTAAGCATTGAAGCAAAAAGAATTTATTACTTGATTGTTTTTTTATTACGTCATTAATTTAAGGAACGCTACTGATTTAGCGGTAGCTAGTAAACACGGTGATAAAACAATTAATTATTATTTACAATAATAATTATATGTAGTTCAAAATAGAAATTAAAATTAATTAAAAAAGAATTGGGTACCAATATTAAAATATCTTATTATATCTATAAAAGAGAAACACCTGAAGATAACTGAAACAACCACTCGAATATGTAAAAAGAAAAGTGACAATATTATAGTAGTATTCATTTATCCTTGCGGCTCTGTTTATGTATGAGTGTGTTCATCTATATGCAGTTTTAATTTGTTTATTAGTTAGTATATTAGTTACAATTAATTTTGTGCTTGCCTCTACTTCTCAACACGCACACATACATACTGTGCATGTACGACTTAACAAACACATACACAGAACCGCACAGATAAATGAATAGCAGTATATATACATATTGAAATTACGTGAATGAAGTTTATATACGCTTTGCATTTTTTGTTTGTTTGAAAGAAGTTCCTAATTTGCCAAAAACGTAAAGACATCGCTTTTCCTAAGAAGAAATTGTCTTAAGTACGAATTTCGCTTTAAAGAAAGCTATGGAAAAATAGTAGTTATTCTTATTTATGTGCGAATCTGGTGGAAATTTTATATCGTCGTTGCGACCCGTCATACAATTCAGATTGGACAGGTCTGTATCGTACGATATTATATAATCCTCTTCAGAAATTAAAAGGTGAAAATAATTATCGAACTCGTTACATACTCTGAAAGAAAATAAAGAAACAAGATGAATAACTAGTATATGAAACATCTAGCTACAAAAAGCGATATAAGCACATTTTGTCGAAATCGAGAAAAAATACATTCGCATTTCACGAAAAATTTTACACTACGTGTGAAAATTGTTATATATAAACCCAATATAAACCTATTCTAAAAAGTTAAAAGCGAAATCTTCATTCATTGGAATATTTCAAATCCTGTTGATTCCAAGTGCATTTAAATAATTATTTAGTTTATCAGCTAATAACCCCCGCAATTGTGTTCTAATTTAAACTGTGAATATGACGAAAATAAAGAATATTAACACAATAGAAAATCTTACATTGAAACAAATAAAGATATTTGCCGAAAATATTAAAATGCGCTTATATCGTTTTCGTAACTAAACGCTTCATATATCTAACATTTAAGGGATTTTCAATAACTGTAGTAAATTATATATATTTTCAATTAATAACATAAATTTAATACCAAAATTACGAATACAAATATTTTTTAAAGATATATCTACTCTATTGTTATTCAAAATAGTAATCAAAACGTTCGGTTTTAAAACAAATTACTTATTTATTAATATCATATCTATTTCCTTGTACGCGTGTTACATACTACAAATTAATATCGTTATTTGAGATCGTCATTATTATGAGTTGCATTTCTACGAAAAAGATATGGGTCGTTGACTGAATGGCATTGATAAAACAGGTTTCTTGAATAAATTAGCTCAATGGGCTTGGCATGCAATACAAGATTAAAAAAAAAGTGCAACACCTAAATTTAAATTACCTACTTCCTTGCTATAAATGTAGACGACAACGTAAGGCTTCGAGTTGAAATATATATTATATTACCAATTTTAAAAGCACTATTTATCCGGATAACTGCGATGTTTTTTGTGGCAACCATAACCGCGATAATCGAGGTATTCCTGTATATGTAAATATAATATTTACAAAATAAGTTTACTTGAAGTTTATCTTGTCACTTTTTAGTTGTTTATTTAATTATGTTGCGCTAGCAACTCTGTGATATATATATTTTTAATAATATCCGCTACGAAATGAAGCGTATGGATCTCCATAATATGAAAATTGTTTTGACATTTTTTACGAGTAATAATTGTTCATTATTTGATCGACCGTTTCGGGTTCGTGTGCTGGCTATAACACAAATGAATAAACGCTTGAAAAATTTTGCAACCAGTACGGGTCTCGAACCCGTCTCCATCAGCTAGTGAGTCAGATGCGCTATCCACTCACCTACGAGGGCAACAAATATATATAATAATTTAATAAATAAAGATCCATTTACGTTCAATGGAAGTAAAATACTAATATTTAGAACAGTGATCCCCAATGTTAATTAAAATGGAAGGCTACTTTAAAGGTTTAAATTATCCAACGATCACTCAGTATATTACGTATACCATACACAAGTTTTTATTCAGTGACATCGTTGAAAGCAACGTTCGCAAAAATATTTTAAAGACTATCTGAGAATATCTGCGAACAATACATCGACTATCGACATTTTTATAGTGGCATTCATTTATCTGTGCGGTTCTGTCTATGTATTTGTTAGTCGTACATTCACAGTTTGTATGTGTGCGTATTGAGAAGTACAGTCGAGCAAAAAACTAAAGCAAACTAAAACTGCACATAGATGACTATACACGCATAGACAGAACCGCACAGATAAATGAATACTACAATAAAATATTATGTTTTACTCTAGACAAAAATTAGCTAGTCCCATTTATTATGCACACTCGAAATAAACGTATTTTACTAGGGATCCCAAAAGGTTACATGTTTCATAATACGTCTAAATCATCTACCTGTGAAATTTTAATTATGTACTGTCTTGATCTTAGAACATATTTTTTTTCGTTTGACAAGCGACTGACCAACCTTAATCAAATGTAACAAGGGTCTCGCATAAGCCTCTTAGGTCCACTTTAATCATGATCAAGAGCGTCGTACGTTTTTTGTGTGACCTTTGATAATGTTTTCTCATTCCACATTTCGACTTATAGAAAAATCATAATAACTCAAACAAACCACATGGCTGGCCACGAGACACAGAACGAAAACACGTATCATGTGCGAGCTAATTGTAATTGAAAAAATATTACTTTGCGATTAATTACAATGTTTATATTGTTTATTTACTTTGATACTCAGTGCAATTTTAAGAAGTGCGTCGTTGCCAGAGAACAAGCTATTCAGTGGTTGCCTGTATTGTATTATTCATATTCGTAGTTACTCGTATATTCATTGTCATTTTGTATAAAGTCATATTTCTGGCAATAGCAGTAATGTAGTTTCTTGAAACTAATATTAGAAATATTTTTACAGGAATATATTTGTAATTAACACCAATTAGTTGTAAATATTTATTATATACTTATTTACGAGGTTGGAAAAGACATATATGGAAACTTACCGGTACCATAATAATACTGTTTTCAACTGCCACCTCATATTTCCACAAGAAACGTCGAAATTTATTTGAAATGAACAAATAATAATTTTCCACTGATTTGATTTTTTATCACTTTAATGAATCACTGCTATGAACTATCGCACTGCACTGGTATCTGAAAACAAAGAAAAATATTAATTAGTATTGTACAGACTTCAGTGATTTATTATATATACATACATCGAGAGTTATTATATATGGAGTTAATAATTAGCTCAACCATCTTGGGTTCATGTCCTGGGCTTAAAAACGAATCAATAAGCATTTAAAATTTCTTGCTACCAGTTTATATCCACGACTATTCATTAGCACTAGCCCAGACCTCTTGGGGCCCGTAGGTTTTCTTGCGGGGGTCGCGAATTATTTCTGTAGAAAGTACATATACTTACTTTTCCACTTTACATATTGTTTATAAGTAAGGTCCTATTATTTTGTAATAATATATATGTATGTATTACTAGTAATAATTCGTTTAAAATAAACCTTTTGGCAAGTAAAATATTTTTTTTCGAAAGGCCAGGGATCATTTTTTTCAGATTTAGGGGATTGTGACATAAAATAAATTGGGAAGCACTGCACTAGCCTAGCGAAAGCAATACACTAATAGAATAGACAAGAAAATAATATGTAATTATTCAATTTAGAAAACAATAAACGTAACAATTTATTTAATGTTGGAAATATTTAAAGAGAAAAAGCCTTTCCTTATTCTTTTCTGTACCAGACATAATGTCACAACCAGGCAACCTGTGAATTTTTAAGCAAAAATAGAACCTTAATATTACTTTCAAAAGTATATTCAATATTTCATTGTCATCACTTTGCTTTTTAATGATCACATTACAGTAATATTTCTGCATTTTTATATTTAAAATCACCCAAAATATTCAAATTCGTCTAGCAAACTACGTTTTACTTTATGTGAGATTACTTACTGATGGCACTTAATCGGTAAAATTAATGGGTATAATCACATTTTGAGGCCTACTTAACTACCTACCTAAGTTCTCAAATTTTATTGAAGCGTATATAGAGGCGTATATTTGTTCTTAACCGATTAAGTGCCAGAAACGAGTTAACTCGCACAACTTAAAACGTAATTTCCTAGACAAAATTGATTATTTTAAATATGAGAACGCAGAGATATTACAGTAATATTAACATTAAAAACAATGTCATGACAAAGAAACATACAATAAATTGTTAAAAGGAATATTAATAGACTCTATACCTCGCTATACGGCCGCTCTTTACGGCATTTCGATATAATGGCCGTTTTTAATTAAGGTACATTTTCGATTTACGGCCCACAATGTTTCATTATGAATGAAATTTGACGTTACGGTCCATTCAGGCCCATGGCCGACTGCGCAACTTCCCTCCGGGCTTCTCTATCTCTAGCTTTCTCTCTCTCCAGTCATTCACACTCAACATTTTCGCATCATTGGCTATATTGTCTTCCCATCTCCTTCTGGGGCGGCCGACGGGTCGAATACCGACTGGAGTTACTTCAAACACCTTCTTTCATTATACGGCCAAAAAAAAAACACGTTGTTTTGTACTTTTATTTTTATGTCAGCATTATTATAGAAAATATAAAGAATAAATTGCTTTATAAACTATATTATTTTTATAAAAAAATGAAACAGATCCAATTGAATTTGTGTCAAAATAATTGTTTCGTTATACGGCTTTTCGCTTTACAGCCAACTTTTCGGAACGTATCTAGGCCGTAAAGCGAGGTACCTATGTGTGTATTGTGGTACTGATAAATTGATTCTACATATAATGGTGAGTACAATAAAAAAAATATTGAAATATTTCAAGCATTTTAGGAACTATGGTAATTTTCGTAAACGTTTAGCGCATTCTGCAAATTCGCCAAAAGTAGCCCGTAATAATAAAATTGCGGATGGTGCCCGCAGGTGCATTGTTAAATATCTTAAAATTTGTTAAACCAAACATTGAAGACGAGAAGCGTGTATTTGTTCTTAATCCTTTCTCAGTTATTGATTGACTATCGGAACGCTTTTTTTGTCGTCTCTTTCTTTTTAATAATATAATAACTAGGAAACAAATATCATGATATCAAACGTTAGTCAGTTAATTAGTCAATACATTTATATTTCGACTATCGATGAAATGAAAACAGTTGCGGTCAAACATAAATGCAATTAATCGCCTGATATTCACGCTTGAATACAGATACGTCTGTCAAACACAGATGAAACTAAATATCACTACAAATGAGTATTATTATTATTGAGATATTTAATATTGCGGTGTAACGCAAAAGTCTATAAAGCGGATTGTGTTAAAATCACTTAAATATCTGGTGATTAATGAAGCGTATTTCAACAAGTATGACTGAATCTAACTGAATGCCAACAAAGTATTATAAAATAAGTTACTTTGTCGAGTTTCTCCTTGAAAATCCCATGTTTTTTATTCGCGTTTTAGGTAATTTTTTCGTCTGGTCGACAGAGCGCTTAAATAATTATATCTACTAACGAAAAATACTACGCTTGCATATGGACTGTGTTTAGGTAAAAGGGAGTAACCCCACAGAAGAAATTTCCTAGGATGCACAAAAAACGTTTTTCAATGAGTTTTAGTCAAAGTCACATTAACACAACCTTGAAGTGCACGACGACCAATAAATTGGTGTTTCATTTTCTTGATCTAATGAATAAATAAGTTATTAAAGAAAAATCATTAAAATTGACGTTTAATACTTTTTTCCCTTTTCGTATAAACTTAGTAGATCGTTTTTTTTTTCAAAATCTAAAGCTGAATTTTGATAATATTTCAGCATTTTTGGCTTAGATCCTTTTGACAGAACGTGTATTTAATTGTGTACATTGTGATTCTCAAATAAAAGTACTTTTAAAAAACTAAAGGTTACGCCCTTTCAATTAAACAGGGTCGATATTTACGGTACTACTCTATAGTAGAGAATTATGGCACCGTACGAAGTCTTAAAATAACTGTTTTCTGAGCTTCGAAAACAGATGCTTTTGGCGAATTTTGGGAGTGCAGTGGTATGAATATACGCAAAATGAGGTGATCAGAGAAAAAACAGAAAAATACTATACTTGCATATTTATAATGCAACTCGATGGTAGCGAATCGTGGTACCTTACAAAGTCTAAAAATAACTGCTTACTGAGTTTCGAAAACAGATACCTGCCGCGAATTCTGGGAGTGCAGTAGTATGACTATACGCGAAATGAGGTGATAGGGAAACAAAGCTTAGATGAGATGTTGGACTTGGCTTGGTCATATAGTGAGAATGCCTGAATCGAATTTTAACCGGAAATGCCTCTACTTCAAACCAACAGATTACATCGTCCTGAAAGGCCACTGAATACAGTACACAGAATGTATTCGGCGGAGTTTTCTACAATATTTTTGTTTTGATTCTGAAATAGTCTACATATATGACTTTTTCAATATTTATATAAAGATTATTTGATCTCGTGTAACGGACATTTAAAAAGAAAGTCACACTTTATTCTAATGTTTTGATATGACACGCTTATCGTCTAACTTGAAAATGATCTACTTCGATATGTAATTATTTTATAATATACTCATATATATAACCTATTAGTTAATATTTTATGAAATAAAATGTAGGATTCAAAAGTAATTGGTACTGCATAAATATCATTGAAAAATAAACTAAACTTGAAAAATATCATTAATTTGTTGGTGAGTTTTATGCAAGATATCTTACATCTGTTCTTCATAACCTAGTCACTATTTCAATGTCCGAGTAACGGAATATAGCGATAAATCATCGGACATTGTAAATACTTGAATATATCTTACAGCCCGATGAAATCGCTTCATCACGGAAACGTGGTAGGTAATTCGGACCTACCCCGCCCAGTATCGCATAATATTACGAGAATTAACACGTTTGAACCTTAATCACGGTAACTTTATCAACTAAATATTATATATGATTTCGCGCTATCGATCCTTTTAAAAATATCACATCCCTTCTGTGAAGACTGCGAACTTGTACAAAGAAGATTTTTTATTTATTACAATTATTGAAATGTGCATTAACTTTACCGTCTTAGAAACTATCGCTGGTACTTAAAGAACAACTTTCCAAAGTTTTATCGAAGTCGGATGAACAATATAAGACCCCTTAGGGAACCTAAATAGATACATTGATTTTTATATGTATAGATTAAAAACAATAAAGGAAACTGTGCTCAAGTGTGATTGATGGAATTAATTTAAGTTTTCTGTAACATTAGATTACTCCATCTTCAATACGAATTTTTGTTATACAATATCATGTGATACGGTGGTGGGAAGCTTATATTAAAATAAAAAAAAAACCTCTGCTTAATTGTTAATCATATGCTAAACATTGTCGTTTCTTCTGTACCCACTTTGAATAAATAATGAATTTTGAAAAACTGATTCTCGTTTTATATATTTTTGTTTGCAGATTATAATTCACCCGATAAATTCCAATGATTATGATGACTTGCGAAATTGGTAAAAACGAATATTAGGCATTGTTATGTATTTAAATTTAAATTTAAATGATGTCTTTGTTAGTATATAATAGTTTATTAACTTAGGGGTAATCATTACAATCGCTTACTTATTTTGATATTTAACTTGTGTTGTAGTTATAAGTTTTTTTTGTATTATATTTAATCTATTACGGTTATACCTAACTAATCTATTTCCAAGTATTTATAATGTTGTATTACTTCTCCCTAGAGCCTACAGTTAGCTTTTCATTAACCGTTGAAAATATTGTAATAAACGAACAGGCCTATGAATTAATCGACCGTGTTTAGGCAAAAGGGATAAACCCAAACAGAACAAATTGTACAGGAGGCACAAAAAACGTTACTTAATTATTTTTACTCAAAGTCAATATGACATAAACTTTAACTGCATGATGACCAATAAATCAGTGCTCTATTTTTCTGATCTGATAATTTTAAAAAACTATTAAAGCAAAGTCATTTAAATTGAGGGTTAATGCTTTTTACTTTCCACAAAAACTTAGTAGATCAATCTTTTTTCAAAATCTAAAACTGAATTTCGATAATAATTCGGCATTTTCGGCTTAATCCTTTTTGACAGAACGTATATTTAGCTGTGTACATTGAGATTCTCGAATAAAAACACTATTCAAAAAACTGAGGATTAAACGCTTTTGCTTACAACAAACAGAGTCGATTTGTATATGGATATTCTTTGTTTTTTCTTTTCACCGTATCCGCTCCAAAACGTCAAGATTATTTTTACAGTTTATTTTACGAGTAATAATTGTCAATTATTAGCTCAACCGTTTCCAGTTCGTATCCTGGCTACAATACAAATGAAAATACAAATGGATAAACATTTGAAATCGTTTTCAACCAGCACGGACCTTAAACCAGTGACCCACGCTTGCTAGGCGTATGCGCTATTCACCTAACAAAGGCAACAATTACATTACATACTCTCATCTCGTTGGTGCTCAACTAGCAAAAGCCTACCTAAGCCACGTGATGGGACTGAATATCTGTACCTGGAAGAGAAACTACACTATGTTAAAAATGCCACTTTTTCACTATGACTGTTCAGTCATTTTGATGTTACGTCCCTCAGATGATATATAACATAGTGTAATATTCCTTTCATTATATTATATCTAGTAGAATTAGTTAGTGCTTTTATATATAAGACCTGAATATATATGTATAAATATTTATAGAAAATGTATAATAACCTTTATATTCTTTCAATTTAAGGGGTACAACGTAATAGTATTGGAAAATCTATTATTATTTTATAAATCGGAAAAGTTATATAAAAAATTCACATAATAAAGTTATATTAGAGAGTTCACAACAAAATAAAACAACATTCATAAAATTAAATAAATAAATATTATTTTGAATTGGAAAAAAATAACACGAAGTAGTTTAATTTTGTAAACTTTAAGCTCTCTTTCTCCGCCCGGTTTCACATAGTCAATGTAGTAGTTAAAAGCTCCCCGCCCACCCTGCAAGAAATGTGGACCGCTACGAGGCATATTGCCCACGTGAGACGTGTCTGTCAGGCCCACACCTTATAATCGCATGCCTCAAACTTCACAGCACACCGAGCTATTACTTTACTGTACACTCCTTGATAAATGAAATAGTTTTGATTATATTTGATCGCTGCTTAGTTAAATTTTATCGGCTGTGACTTGCATAGTCAGACATAACATAGAGTAAATTTTAAGTATAGCCTCTAATAAAGCTCGTTTATCAAAATCATTTTAACGTACATCAAAGGGACATTATTATGAGAAGAGCATAAATATTGTGTGACATTTTACATTTAGTGGCTTCTTTTAACCATATCCGCTCGAAACGAATCATATAGATTTTCACAATGTGAAGATTGTTTTTTGACAGATTTTTTTACGAGTAATAATTAACTCAACCAATTTAGTGCATGTCTTGGATTAAGTGCACATGAAAAAAACTTGTGCAATTTTCGCATGCTATGGGATTCGAACCCTAGACCCTCGGCTCGTAAGTCGGATGCACTATCCGCTCACTCATCAGGTTGATCAAGGGCGATGAGTGACTTATTATAACGTAAACTTGGAGCCTGACAAGAAAAGCCATGCGGGTATTAAAAATATGGTACTCTCAAAGATAGTCGGGGCAGTTATAAAAAACCAAAGATTTAGAATACTTATTTATGGAAAGATTTTATATAGGTTGTATTTTATAAATCTCTTCCGCACGCATGCACGGTGATACCATCCCGTGCGGATCCTCTACGAGAATGGTTAAATAAAACGAGCCAATAAAATCAAAGATTTTTTAAGGTAGCTGAATTTCATTATCATGAATAGTAGTTGAATAACTTCATAGCATAGTTGGCGGAGTATCTTGATGTCAAAATAGGAGGACGTAAGATTTTTGCAAACGATTGAAATTCGTATTGGTACACACAGTAAACTTATGCACTGGTTAAGCGGCGAAGTATAGAAGAAGAAGGCAAACAATGAAAAAACATGTCGTTACTGAAGCAATAGTTACAAGGAAACGATATTTTTAGAAGGTTTTTCAAGAACAGTATAAATACTAAGTACGTAAAACAGTGGTAAAAATCACGTATCTCATACAATCTCTATACTGTTATTAAAATTAGAGACTGTATGTGATACACAATTTTCATTACTACTACGTGTACCCAGTATCTATACCGTTCTTTTAGAAGGTTTATGGATATTAGAAAGTTGTCGTGCAAAGTCAATTAAGCTGAAAGATACATCAATTTCTCTTTAAAACTCGCTGCTTTTGTATACATAGTATCATAAAACTGGAGAGGGGTAATAATTATAGACTGCAATAATTATGTTCCGGAGTATGCTACCTCACGTGCCAATCAAGCCTATAAGCCTGCAGAGACAAAATGCAGATCACAGTTCTTCTGTTGAACGTTTCTTTTTTTTTGTTTATTGTGGTAACTTGCGTGATTTCTGTCCTACTCAAGTAATTATTGACCACCGACAAACGGATTATTAAATAAAATTCGAGGAAGATTCCTAAGTAATGTAAGTCATTTTTTGAATAAGCAAATAATCACTATGAGATAAATAAATTGCAACTATAAAGTTGCAATTTATTTATCGCATAATGATTATTCTACAAAAATTCACTTCCTCAACTCAATACATTGAAAATATTATAAAAGCTTCTTTATATTATATTTGTTTAAATATTATTATGATTATCTCAATATAAAATTCAATGGATTGCCTTCTGCATCCTTATTATGAGACTTGATCGTTTCATGTGAAAAGTTTACCTGCAATTTATTATGGAAATGATCATATATCACTCAGTAAATGCATTTTTACTGCATATTCAGTATGCAAGTCATATACTAGTCATTGTTTATTTTATTCTATGTCAGTGAGTACAGTAATCTGTCCATTGTATGTTGATTTGACGGAGATACGATATTTTCCCACTAGCCAGAGATTTTCAACAATATTAGATGTGACTTATCAGAAAATAGAGGGTTGCATTTAATTATTCGTCTGAATATTTCGTGCATAAACATATAATATTTTAATCGAAATAATAATTTAAAAGAAAGTGGAATTACGCTAAGATACTTTTATTTAAGCCCAGTTGTTTTTGTTTATATTCTCTATAAAAACTTTACTAAATAAACCTTAATATTTTAAATTTTATATATTCAATGTTAAAAAACTAAAATAGGTAGAAAATATATTTAACAAATTCAAGCCCGGTAAAGGTAATAGACAAACCGGTCTTGATTATGTTCAAAATATAATAAAGTAGATTGTATAAGCACTATTTAAAATAACTAAAGCATAATAACAAAAATTACAAACATTAGAGAAAAATACAAAGTTCTGGTAATATTTAAAACCGGTAATTATTGAATTTCTTGATTATATTGACGTGTTTTGAGTACTGTCTGACAAATGCGAAATAACGTTGAAATTGAAAATATTACATAATGAATTTCGTTAAATTTGTGACCTGCAACATATTTAATGCGGCCCACCATGCAATATGCTACTGCATTATTTATTTTAAAGAAAAATGACACGAGTTTTCCAAAAACACCGATAACATTTGTAATCTTGTGATTTTTTTACACAAATCTCCTCAAACGCTAATAATTTTTGACACGCTCTCGTTTCGTTTTTAGGAAAAGATTGTACAAATACTTATTTATTTTTTAAAAACACACAAAATAAATAAAGATGCTAAAATTAACAATTTTCCGCAGCCAAATGTAAATATTTAAAATATTAACGCTAATTATTCAATTAGTAGATGTCCAAAACGTGTCTCAATCTTTCTTAAAGATTACTTTAATATTATTCTAGATTTTATTTTATTTATACAAAAATCTATTTATTTTTTTCCGTATATAAAATTGTACAAATACTTGTCATAATCAGTTTTTTTATTTTTAAGCAGTCCAAATCATGAATTATAATAGTTTCAATTATAAATTGATAAATATTTGAAATTGATTATTGCCACACGCATAAAATAATTTATTTTTTATAGTACTTTAAATAATGACAATTAAAAGTAATCGTCAAATAATATACTCAAATAAAGGGACGAGGGAGATATATTTATATTTAAGAATCACTTCCTTGTTCGTAATCATAATAATACATAAAAACGGCACGAATAATTATAAAAAAAATAATTTATTATATACGGGTATATATATAAGAAGTCGATCATAAGCCATGTAATGGTTTTGAGGAGAAATGAGGGGCATTAACGTCCACATCACGTTACAAAGGGGAGGTGGGTTAATTTTTATTGTAATGTAACAATTCTCTCTCTCAAAAAGTGGATAGAAGTTGATTGTAAATTGCATTCTTATTTAGTGTGAAAAGTTACATAACCTTTGAGAGAAGGGAGGGGGGAGTCAAGCCGAATGTCTACGTCGTGTTTCATGGAGGGGGGGAGGGCAAAAAACGCAAGTAAAAACGTTATGTGACTTATGGACGACACCTAAGTATTGTAAAAAATATTTTTCCAATTCACTTTTGTAAAATTAACTTATAAAATACGAATCACAAGTTGGACAGCCCAGCCATATTATAACGGATTACAAAAGCTGCAGACTACGATATTATTGCTACATTATGACAATTATTATTTTGGATTACTTCCCGCTATTTTAGTCGAAAGCGCGCGAAATCTCAAGTGTCCACTGCAGTGATACTCGTATGACAAAGACACAGCTACACATTTTGAAACTAGTATAGTTTGAATTGTTTCGGAAAATCTTTCTATTTATTAATATGTTATATAGTAATTAATTTCATGGGTTTCACGAATTTTTTTGTACGAGTAAACATGGCATAATGGATACTGAATAGTTTTGCATATAATCACGAACATGAAAGACCACCGCAGACGAAACAAAAGGCTTAAACACCTTTCCAGTAATTTCAATAATTATCTTCTTGGATGTGTAACAATGCAATGCGCAGAGATTATGGTATATTAACACTCTCACGACCGAATTGCATTGACATGTGTTGCTTGGAGTTGCTTTGTGAAAACAAAAAACAATCTATGACTGTTTTTTGCAAGAGTTATACGAGATTTCGACATTTAGAACCTCATTAATTAGTTTTAATTTAATTTATTTACTTTTAATTTAATTTCATTAATTACTCTAACAGAGGTCACCAAACTACGGCCCTCTAAAGATTATCATCCGCCCCCTGTATTTGTTTACAATTTCAATAAGAATATTTTTCGTCCGCCCTATATTTTTGAAAATTTCAATCCGGCCCGTTTTTTTAAAAAGTTTGAACCCTGCAAGCGCGTACAATGCAAAAATATTGATGATGCCAAAATTTTTAATGACAAAAAATTTCTTTAGTATATCACCTATCTAGGTGAATGGAAAACGCATCTGACTGATAAGCCGAGGGTTGC
>JAPMAE010002423.1:0-11137 GCA_036584705.1 Rhyacophila sp. 25_7 | reverse complement strand
GATCTTTACAGTATGAAAAATTCTTTGACCGATTTTTTACGAGTAATGTTTGTCAATTTTAACTCAATCAATTTCGTTCGTGTCTAGAAATTAAATGCAATTAAAAAAACTTTTTCCATCTACGGAATACATCCTTAATCGGAATGCATCCTTCGTATTGCTAGGGAAAATACTGATAATATTTTTTTAAATACTCGTATATAATGCGATCGTATTAAATCGCCTTCTTAGGTGAGTGGATAGCGCATCCAATTCACGGGCCGAAAGTTACTGGTTGCAAAAATTTTCTAATTCATTTGTTTTGTAGCCAGGACACGAACCCGAATTGATTGAACTAATAATTGACAATTATTACTTTTAAAAAACTGTCAAAAACAGTCCTCACATTGTGCATATCCATAAGCTTCATTTCGGAGCGGATATGGTTAAATGAAAAACAAGTATGTCATGGGACAGGTTTTGAAGAATTTTTCTTCATTCGAAATATCGAAATTTCAGTTTAACGTTTATGATTGTACGAATTTCTTTATAACAATATTGAAACTGTATTATTAAGAAATTTCTTCATTTTAATTTTGAAATGAATTTCGTAGGATAAGTCAAGTATTTAATAGATTATAATCAACTGAACATTTCTAAGCTTATTATATTAGTTTTGTTTTCATAAAATACATATTATAATCAAGCAGCTTCGTTGTCATATGCAAGAATTACTAAATATATGGGACAATTGTGGCTTTACAATTGTAATTAAATACGAAATATGTTTATTATGTGAAAATAACGCGTGTGTAATGTTATCTTAAACGCGAGAAATACAAATCCTTTTAATAGATGTGTGTTTATAATATTAAATTGGGAGTTGTGAGTACATATATGAAATGTTTCCAAGTTTGAAATTTAGTTGCAATGTTAGATTTAAGTATAGGATCAAAGTTGTTCAACTCCAATAAGGAAGTTAACACAAACACTTCTACAGATATATAAAAACACACATACATGTGCACACAGGGTGTCTCTGGATGTAGAATCTACACTAGGGTGATTATTTCCGGTTAATTGTAACTTTCAAAGACGTCAATTTGCTCTCACTGCTCTATATAATGAGCGCCATCCTTGAATTTTAAATCAAAGCTATTTAAATTTTTATAAATGCTAGTTTGATGAGTAGATTTATTACTGCATACAATCGTAACTATAATAACATTTTTTAATTTTATTTATCATTAATCTTGGTAAAAAGCCTTCTTTATCTTGTGGTGGTTTTTGCTTTTTTCTACATTCACACGCCTATTTTTACTTTTTCATTTACGAGTAAATTAATTAAATGTGTTTTTACTCTTTTTCTGCGGCATTGATAATTTTGTTCAAGTCCTTCATCAAATTATTTTTATTAAACAGAATAACTTAAGTTATCTGTTAAAAATGTTGTAACAAACTAAACATACCTCGAGTATTAATAAATGTTCTAAAAATAAATTTAAATAACTTGATGTAACATAATATTAGATAAATCATGATACTTAAATAGTTTTAATAAATTGAATACCAAAGTTTTCTATGACGTTTGATTTATTGAAAAAAAATGAAAAGTTTGAGCGTAAGCCTGAGACCTCAGCGTGCGCTGCATTTTTTGGAACGTGCGGCGTGACGTGCAAAGTACATACTCATTTCATGTTTATGACTGCTAATCTCTACTTAGAGTGTTTGATTTGGCGTGATTCTTTGCGGAGTGGCGTCTGGCGCAAGTTCAAAGCAGTTCGTGTTTTAACATCATTTATGCGGGCGTGCACGATCTTATTCGAAGAAATACTCAAAGGCTGTATGTTCACTGAGGCCACCCGCCAGCCACTCTTCCTACAAAACTTAGCCTAGATATCGTGTATATCTAACATTATACTAATAAATATTAATTTACTTGTTACATGTATGCTAATAAAAAAGGAGGCTTCTAGCTCGTTAAGCGCGGCTTTTTGACTGACAATGTACAATTGATGGCTATCCAATCTTTAGGATTAGCAGAACTTATGAACCTCCACGATACAACCAGAGATTCAAACGTTTACTAAATTTAATTTTAATTTCTTAATTTGAAGTTGAACAATAGTTTTCATTCATTTACAACATAATGTATTTATATTTTTAAGTATATGTTCCTTGTATGAAGCCTAATTAGAAAAGTGATTATTGTAGTGACATGAGAAGGTTTCCAACTACTGGATAAAGCTAGAAACATTGCTGATTAATAATTAATATATTATATAGCAAATTATATAATTGTATTGTCAATAATCAATGTATATTTCATGCAATTTTGATGCCTTTAAAATATAAAGTATTAGAAATAACAGTTTTTTTAAATATTGCATACAATTGAAAATTTAATATTTCATTCAATTACCTTGTCATATTAGCGAAAAATCATTTTTATAATCAACAAACTTGTTCACTTTATACAGCTTTTGGCATTGTATCGAAGCTTATTCTAGCTGTAGTTGTGTAACTCTATGTCCTAAAACTACAAAATACACATTCGATGTTTTCAAAAAGGTTGGAAAGCAAAAAACAGAACTCATCCTATAGGCAACCCCTTGTTTCATTTTATTAGGTTTACGTTGAATTTATTCATAAAGTTTTCCAAGTGTGTTTTGGGAATGGTTTGTATTGTTTCTTTTTCTCGTGCATAAAACTTGATTTTATTTAGTTAGCTTAACGTTTATTTGGTTTTTGTTTGTTCAACTGAAATCGCAATGTAATGAAAGTCTGATTAGGCGGTAATTTGATTTGTACATCTAACTTAATGTCAGCCATTTCAATCTACACCGCTCGCTCAACTTACAAACATATACCGTGAGTTTGAAAGTTTAAATTTAATATAATGATGATATAACATAATGTTCAGGCAAAAGTCACCAACCCTAAAAACATCATTTTGAGATATCGCAATTTGAAAGTGAGATGAAAAAAATGTGATTTTAATGTTTTTTCATTGCTTTACGTTATTTTTACTTTTTGATGCTAATTAATACACCTGAAAGGTTTTGGAGGAGGCAAAGAGAATAAAAAGTATTAGTAATAATGAAGATAATGTTCTAAGTGATAAGTTTTATTGAATGAAATAGTTCTTTTAAAATGTTTATCTTTATGTTTTATCATATAAATACCTAAAGATAATTAATTAAATCGTTTTCGAAAAAACTGACAAACAAATGAAAAATTATGAAAATTTGCTTAAAGTAAGGAAAGATTAGGATTTTTTTCTATTAATAATCCTCGGTGAAAAGACATTTTAATAAAATAGTAACAGCTTTTTTTACATACATTTTAAGTTATTGGATTTTTTAGGACCCGTGAAGACATTGCCAACTCAGTCAACTTAAAGGACTTTTTAAGATTTTATCAAGTCATTTAGTGAGTAACAAACAAATAATTTGGATTTAAGATTGTTTTTGCTAACTAATGTACCTTGCTAATTTTTTCATCTTATAGAACAGAATTTTATGCTTCGGACGATATACTCAACTCAAAAACGCCTTTTTCAGGTTTGATGACTTTTTCTTGAACGATGAGGATTTTTGCCACATTTTGTAGATATAATAGCATATAATATTTGTATCATTGGAATATCGTCGCCAACTGTAAAACACCTCCTACGTGGTCAAGTTATATATGACATTCCATAAAAATTTAACTATTCTACCAATTGAAAAAAAAACAGATATATATATACATTCTTGCATCTCAAACAACAAAGCGTATTTCTGGTGTTTTAAAAAACATTTCATAATTCTCAAATATTAATTTTTAGTTCCCCCTGAAATTTGCATTTTTTATAGATGGGAAGTTTTTTCCCGTTGTCAATTATACGAGTATATACTTCTTTCTCATATAAAATAATAATACTGTGAAAAAAGTGCGTGTAGTTCTGATTCTTGCATTTATTGAAGACAGCAGCTGAAAATGTAATAATAACAACAATTTATGTGAGGTTTAAATAACTTTAATTATAAATTATATACAAGAATACACTGTTATATATATTCCTGACATTTTTTTTATCATGTCCACTCCGAAACGAAGCATATCGATCTACACAATATGATGATTGTTTTGACAATCGTCAATTATTAGCTCAACTGTTTCTGGTTCGTGCCCTAGCTTCAATACAAATGAATAAACATTTGTAAAATTTGCGACTAGCACGGGCCTTGAAACAGTAACCCTCGGCTTGTAAGTCGGATGCCACTATCCACTCATCTACGAGGGTGACTAAACTAAATTAAATTTAAAAATGCTAATGTTAATTACAAAATACCATTACAGTTATCTAATATATTATATTACGAAATAATGGCCTCACTTGTCTTTTCTCCTATAGAGAACTAAACGAGTTATATATTATTATTATTTCTCAAATATATTAAATGAAAATTGTGAAAATATGTTAATTAACTCAAACTTAAATAACTCAATTATAACATGAAATATATTATCGTTTCTAAGCTTTCGTATTATACAATTTCCACTGTTATATTAGTTATTTGAGATAAAATCAAAAAAAAATGTTCGTTACAAAATAATGTAATAATATTAAAAAGTAATTTTATATAATGTGTATTAAAAATACCAGTGAATTAAAAAAAGTTAAATATAACAGTATTATCTATAGAATACGCATAATTTCCAACAATTTAAAAACAATTATTATTCTCCACTCATGCAGAAGAGGGAAAGAGAAACAGAGAGAACTGTATTACCGAACGTACGTCGGAAAGCTTTAATCTTGCTTAGCTCCAAATTAAAAGACATTACATTTTATGTGATGGGAGGGGGTGGGAAAGCTCCGTGAGGTAGGGTAAGGAGGCAGGCTGAATCGGCGGCTGGGAAGGGGGAGGGTGTCAGAGGGATGATTGGATGAAAATTATCAAAGCTCTGTGAGGTCACCATTTACGTCACATCATTTCAGATATTGAAAGCATTAAGCTTATTTTAGAACTCGTTCTCACTGCAGCCCTCTGATTGAATACGTAATTAAAAAGTTTTATTTATTCATAACGCCATACAAAACGGTAATTAAGAGTGAAACGATCATAAAAAGCACTCTGAGAATTTTCAATATTTTAATAATTGGTTTTATTTCAATTTAAAATATGTATTTTAAAATTAATACTTCACGTAAGTATACACTGAAAGATATGTCGGGAAAAAACGGAACAAAATAATAATAATAAAACAGAAATTGCTTAATACAAAACCACTAGAACAAAAGTATTTTTTCGCATTAGTAAAAAATCTTGTAAAAAGATATATACGAGTATAAAGTCACATATATTTTTATATTTTAGATGACGTAACTAATTACGTAAATTATTTAATATAAATTAAGTATAAATATAAGGTTTATGTTATATATAAGCAGTTTTTAACATATCACAATGGAAACACAGTGTACCAACAAGTAACATACTTAATTAATAAATCAAATAAAACACGTAGACAATCCTGCAAAAATATTTATTGTTCCTGTCATACTTTTGTGCGAGTGTTTAAAACAATAATAATAATTAAAAAATAACAAAACTACCATTTTAGCAGGTATGCCAATATGGAGAATAATGATTATATTTAACGAAATTATTCATGCTATTGGTATTTTCGATCAGAGTGGGATTGAATTGAAGCGGATTTTGTTTTATGAATTATTTTTTAATATCAGAATCTATTAAGCTCATTCAAAAAGCTTCAAATACAAATATATCTTAGTATTATTATTTATATCGATCATTTTCCAAATCTCCGCATTGTTTTAATTATTTAATTGTGATTTTTTTATCTTATCATTATTTCATATCTTGTAAAAAAGTTTAAATTGATTAATTAATAAAATAATAAAGTAAATATGTTGCGACCTTGTTGTATACATTTTGTTGCATGCATAATTTTCAATTTATGTGAACATAATTAATTGTTTTAATGTTAATTTTGAAAATATATTATAAACTATTTATGAAAACTGTGACAGCAGAAACCTAAGCTTGAATGAAATTCTTATTTTTTTAGGACATATGTAAGGAAATGAGTTGTTTCCAGGTATATTTGCACTCTATAAATCGACTATAAAGTAAAGACAAGTTTTTGCATTTTTTGTTTTTAGAATTTTGCCCGTACGAGAGCAATGAGTATATATTATTCATCGCTGTCAACAGGTTAATGAGATGAATTAATTACAATATTTTACAACAGTAATTCTACATATATATGAAACGTTCTGTACTTATTTCATTTGTGTATATTGCAAAAATATGATATGACGTAAATGACAACTAAGCGACTTTTTTTTATCTAAACGTTTCGTACAAAATAATAATGAAAGTGCATGTCATTTTAAAAGCGCTATAAAAATGAGAGTCCCTAGTTTGTAGCTAGAATGAAAGAAAAGAGAGAAAATGTGAATTTCTTAGCAAGATGTTTTGCTACGGCTACACATACATCAAGACTGGAAACATTTTGTTATTATCAAAACGAGTGCCTCATAAAAAATATAAGTGGCCAATCGCCTGAGAGATAAAAATAATATAAGGTCAGGCCAGTGCTTATTCAGAGGTAAGGAATTATACGATTGTACACTGAAAAGGGGTGTTTGGATTCCACAAACAATGAAGAAAGACTTAAGAAGGAAATTTAATCGTAGATATTGCAAAACAGTCGTTTTTAGTATAAATAATTGAAATATTTAACTACTATTAGAAAAAAAAATCAGAAACGGAATTTTTATACCAAAATTAGTATATATATGAAGAAAATTTGAGAGAAAGAAAGAATATATACATATCAACCGTGTTCAGGCGAAAGAGATTAACCCTCACAGAACAAATTTTAAAGGAGGCACAAAAAACGTTTTTTAAAACGTCACTTGAACACAAACTTGAAATGCATGATGACCAATAAATTGGCGTTTTATTTTATTGATTTTGTACTTTAAAAAAGTTATTAAAGGTAAATCATCAAATTTGAGGGTAAATGCTTTTTTCCTTTCCACACAAATACAGTAGATCGTTCTTTTTTCAAAATCGAAAGCTGAATTCCGATATTATTTAGGCATTTTCGGCTTAATTATTTTTTGACAGCACGTGTGTTTAGGTAGGTGTACATTGTGATTCTCAAATAAAAGCACTCTTAAAAATACTGAGGGTTAAGACCTTTTGCCTTAACAGAGTTGTTATGTAAACATATTTTTTTTCGTTTTAAGTTATATATATATTTTTTTTTTCATAAAGAATTGAAAACCGACTTAGCCGAATTTTGAAGGATCAAAATTAAAAAATCTGGCTATTTTAGAGAAGTGTCCAATTATTTATTATATTATGTATAAATTAGTAACAATATTTTTTTTAGTTAAACAATAAAAGAAAATAAAATGTGTTCTTGTCTTTATTCGTCGGACATCCTCCAAACGGCCGGCGAGTTTCCCGAGCAAGCTAACTATTTTTTCTGACGTGGCTTCCGCGGTGCGATTTTCCGGCCCATAAAGCCCCTCATTAGCACGTCATTCCTAATATTCCTTTACAGGCAGTTTAACTGGCTACTCGTGATTACCGTTTTTATGACACTAATTGTTTGTTTTTATAATTAATTAAAAAAAACGTTTTTGAAAGCAGGATGAAATGTACTGAAAAAAATGAAAATATTTTTTTAATAACACTTTTCACTGGCGTTATGTATAATTTACTCTTTGTTACATTTAAATACGGTAACAAATGGTAACCTGGAAACCATGGGGGTAAACAAGTTTTGTGTGGTAAAAAGAATTTGGTCTTAAATGTTATGATTAAAAAAACTCTCTTTTTGATGACGTAATATACCTAATGTAATAGTATACTTGTCGCCCTCGTTAGGCTAGTGGATAGCATGTACACCTAGAAAGCGGGGCTCACGGGTTCAATGTCCGTACTGATTGCAATGTTTTTTCAAATGTTTATTAATTTTTATTGTAGCCAGGACACGAACCCGAAACTGTTGAGGTAATAATTGACAATCGTTGCTTGTAAAAAACTCTCAAAATAATCTTCACATTGTGATGATCCATATGCTTCGTTTTGGAGCGGATATGGTAAAAGAAGAAAAGGAATTATATATAGAAAAATCTTTTTTTGATGACGTAATAATATAAATTGACAGTTTTTAAAATAGTGGGCACGATGTTTATAAACACTTTAAATATTTAATAAAATTATCAATGAAAAACACATACACAATATTGGAGAAAGTAAAAAATTACATATTTTTTTTGTAAAAAAAATCTGAAATGTTGGTGTCAAGCTTATAAAAATGACAATAATGATAAATAAAAACAGAAATAATTAGCCAGTAAATATACCAACACAGAAAGTAATTATGAAATCATATCGAATGACTGTAGGCGTAGAAAAATATTTAAATATTTAAAAAAAATATTCACTAGTATATTTATTATACATCATAACCTTTTTTACATTATTCTATAATATATTTTCAACGTCCGACTTTCTATCACCAATATTTACAAGTATATTTTATTTAACTGGTACGATCATATCAACCCTGTTTAGGCAAAAGGACTTAAGCCTGAGTTTTTTTTATTTGAGATACACAATGTACACGAAATTAAGCCGAAAATGCCGAAGTAATATCGAAATTCACCATTAGATTTTGAAAAAATAACAATCTATTAAGTTTGTGTTTAAAGGACAAAGACACCTAATATTTTAATGATTTTCTTTTATCAACTTTTTGGATGGACAGATAAAACACTCAATCATTGGTCATCATGCACTTCAAATTAGTGTCAATGCGACTTTGACTAATAATCATTAAAAACCTTTTTTTGTGCCTCCTGTAAAATTTGTTCTTTGAGGGTTAATCCTTTTTGCCTAAACACGGTTGATATTTCATTTTAAATTGTTTCACACGTAACCAGAGACAGAAATATGTTAGTATTAAAATGAGTTGTCAAGCTTAAACATTACTGTTTGATGTCGTAATTACTGAGATGTAAAGATGTAAAGTTTATTCATTAATAGTATAGCAGTTTATTACACTTCAATAATTTAGATAAATAAAATATTTATAAAATTAAAAATTGTTTTGTATATTTATAGTAATTTTTGTTCAATATTTGGCCAATCCTTTTGTACGTAGGCAGGCATTAGGAATTAAGCAACAAATAAAATTAAATAATATAATTGTTCTATGATATCTTTTTCAATAATGTTGACGACATAAAAGCTGATTGAATATACGGATTTCATCATACCTTCTTTTCTTCTTCTTGAGAATTTGAGCAATACAGATCGATTCCACGAATTCTTGTTACTGGATGGTCTTCTTGTATCCTACCATATTATGCCAGTCTTCCGTAAGGTCGTCCACAAACCACGTAACGTTTTTTTTTTGCATTTTTTACTCTCCCCCCTTCATGTAACATTATGTAGACATTTAAATTGACCCTCCTTCCCTCCTCTTACAAGTTACATAACTTTCCACATTAGTCGATTAAGCGTCACAGAAGCGAGTTAACTCTCACAACTTAAAACCTAGTTTGATAGAGACATTTAGATAATTTTAAATATAAAAGTGCAGAGATATGATTGTAATATGCTCATTAAAAACAAAATCATAATAAAAAAACATTCAATATACTTCTGAAAGAAATATTTAGGTTCTATTTTTTCTTAAAAATTCACATCTTACCACGTTGTGACATTATGTCTAGCACAGACAAGGTTAAATAGGAATGCAATTTATAATCACCTCGTATACACTTTTTGAGAGGGAAGAATGTTACGTAACAATAAAAATTAACTCACCCACCTCCTTGTAACACCATGTAGATATTGGTGCTCACCCCTTCCTCCCCTTTAAGACCATTACGTGGTTTATGGACGACCCCTATCTCAATCTATGACTAATATGCAACGGCCTTCTCTTAAATTTAATAATACTCATACATTACTTTTATTTTGGTTTTGAATCTCAACCGTTAAGTACCAGCTTAAAACGTAGTTTTTTAGACAAATTCGAATAATTTAGATGATTTTAAATATGAAAACAGAGAGATAAACTGTATAATATGATCATTAAAAACAAAGTCGTGATAAAGAAACATTCGATTTTAAAAGTAAATATTAAGGTTCTATTTTTGCTTAAAAATTCACAGCTTGCTGGGTTGTGATATTATGTCTGATAAAAAAGGTAAATAATTTAAACTTGTTTGCAATGAACAACTAATAAATTTTTGATAAAAGTTGGAGCATTCTCGGTTATAATGTACGCGTATACTTATACAACATATGGTTGGCATGTCTAAATATTTAAAACACTTATGTTACTGTAAAAGATTTAAAAATACTTTCTAATAATTTAAGCGGCATAATAGATGCGATATAGTTAAATTTAGTTATATATTTTATTGACACTTCCCTGTTCCGATCAAAGTGTTTGAGTAAACTGTTACAAAATAGGGTTAAGTCGGAAGTATCGTGGGGAAAACAGATCGTGGGGTACGGTGGGTTACCGCCATTGGAAGGGCCGACTAGAGGGAGCAAACTGTGGGGGGGGGGTAATTCTCAAGATATAAATCTTTTTTATATTCTGACCTTCCAATGTTTCCCGTCCGAGTACAGCCGCGAGCTGCCGCGATAAATCTTACTTTATTCTCCTTATAAAACGGGAACACAAATGTCAGGAGAATGGTGAAAATTGGTATAATTTAAGTTATATGCTTCATAAAAGTGACTGCCACGTATAACGGAATGATGTATAACTAAACATGTAGATGGCTATGGAATGTTATTTTTTTTACTTTGGTTAAACAATTCGTTTGAAATGAAATGCCTTTTCATACGTTCCGATTTTCATTACTATTCGTGTTTTATTTTACGAGTGAAAGTGTATATATTCCATGTCATAACGATGTTAAATAGAGAAAAATAGTTAAACGAGCAAACACATTACATATCAACCGTGTTTAGATAAAAGTAAGAGTAAAACCCTCACAAAAAAAAAATATAGGAGGCACAAAAAACGTGGTTTAATGATTTTCTAATCACATTAACACAAACACGATGACCAATAAATTGGTGTTTCATTTTCCTGATCT
>JAPMAE010002418.1:5603-17149 GCA_036584705.1 Rhyacophila sp. 25_7 | reverse complement strand
AGTTGAATCGCTACCCACTTGTCCACGAGAACGACGTGTTCTCATATACTATCGTTTAAATGTAGCTATTACTAATTGGTCTTTGGGCTGTTTGAGGCACGTAGTATTGGAGAGAAGAAACACAACATTGATTTTCGGGTATAAATTCTGCAGTTTTGGGTCGCCCAAAGCATTGTCGTAGATTAATAATGCTTTAAATTGTAAATTTTTATCTTTACAATATTGATTAACTACTGAAATGAAATGAAAAGTGAACCAATCATTATACATTGGTGAGAGCGACTGCATGGAAGCGAACAATTTTTGCATTATCGGCATTTTTTTTTTTAAATTGAATTTTTGAAAATGTGTGAAGTAGCAAACTATACGAAAGTCGATGACCGTCTGTATTATGGTTTTATGTTATTATGTTATTCTAAAAGGTTTCCACTATCGCAATCCAATACTTTTGTTGACAAATAATTTTAACCGATACTCTCATTTGATAATATTAATTAATATCATTACATATGTTTTCAAAAACAAATAATTAATTGAATCGCGTTAATAGAAGAATACTCGTACAATCAGCAAAGTAGATGCCTGTAAAAGAAATATGTCATATGCGAGTAAAAGTGAAACCACTAATTGGATTGGCTACCTCAAAAGAAAGTAATGTGATAGTATCAAAGATCAGAGCTGTAAAAAGAACAAAGAAACCCATTTTGTATTTAAAGATTTTCTCTCTCACGGCACGAAACTAATTTTATTTCTTTATTTTTTTGGTGTCGGAGTATTTTTTCACGTAATAACATACAAAAGCAACCATTAGTTTATCTCACATAATGTACCATTATAACGCTAGATGCTTAACTTGTATATAAATGATAACTTACTAATAACAGCTCTCCGTATCTTCATTGACTTGGCATATTTAAATAAATCACGTACATTTAGAGTAAATGCTCTAATATTAAATATCACGAAAGTAAATAAATGTATATTTAAGTAATATATCTAATTGAAGTATTTTTACCGGTCAATATTCACATGGCTTAAAATAAAATCAGTCTTTTTTTTAAGTATGAGATAGTTACGCTCATTTTACCCGGAAGCAACATGTTAACTTAGTACCATATCGATTGTGTTTAGGTAAAAAGGATCAACTCTTACAGACAAAAATATATAAGCAGCAGAAAAAACGTGTATTAATAATGTTTAGTCAAAACCACATTAACATAAAGTTAAAGTGCATAATGACTAATGAATTGATGTTTTATTTTCCTGGTCTGATAATTAAACAACTTGTTAAAAAAAATCATTAAATTTGAGAATTAATGCTTTTTTCTTTCCATACAAACTTAGTGGATCGTTCTTTTTTCAAAATCGAAAGCTGAATTTTGATAATAATTCAGTATTTTTGGTTTAATTCCTTTTGACAGAACGTGTATGTTTTTCAAATCAAAGCACTTTCCGAAAAATTGAGGGTTAAATCCTTTTGCCTAGACAGGCTCGATATTATTTTGAAAGTGCTATTGTAAAACATGTTGTTGATCACTAACAATATTTATAGTTTTTTTTATTTAGTGTAGCAAAGGTCTGTTATAACTTCTCATGAAAAAAGTTCTTGCGATAAAGCGATGACATTGGTTAAAATGTAATACATTCTATTGCCGTTAACTTTTATAATATATTATAATATGTTACCGCAGTAGCAGCAAATATAACTAAGAATAATCTTTTGTAGCTTTAAATATTGAAATATTTTTCATTCACACTGTGAGTTTCCGAAAATTCAGTAAAAAAAAACGATTTCATAGTGCTCTGAAAATATCACATATTCGTTATTCTCCAATAGGACATATGAAGGGTATATTTCCAAAGTGACCTTATTCCACAAAAACTGTTTACTGTGTCGTTATAACATGTTTTTTTGTTATTTATATTGTGCATTGTATTTTACACTACAAATGAATTAATCAAAAAAATATGTATTAAAATATCGACACCATAAACAGTTTTTTGGAATTTGCCATAATTTTGTTGATGTGTAATAAGTTCTCCTTGGAAATACACGTCTCATATAACCTAATATATTTAATGTTTAGCTTTTTTTGGTAGGTACGCATAAACATTTAAAATTTACTTATCAGTTATCGAATCTTATCTTGAGTCCTTTTTTTAATTCAAGCCAATCATTAAGCGTGGCTATTGACTTTAATTAAGTTATTTTGACTTGAATAATATAACATTTATTTTTTCATCACACGTTTAATTTATCAAACGGTAGGAACTTTTGGTCATGTTTAGACATTTTTTTATTAATTAAAAAAAAATATTTCTTTATTATAGTAATAAGTTGAAAGCGTATACTTTTATTACTACTTAACCAAGTTTTAGCACATAATATGTGGTTTTAATTTATTTTTACAATGATAAATATGTCAGTTCCTTTAGTGTTAATAGTTTATGTTAGTATTCTTTTTTGGTTTAATTTCTACTTTTTTATGTATAAAAAAATCTTTTTCAAAAACTTTTACTGCTTATATTTATAATATCAATATGATAAACATATAAAGAATTACAATAAAGCACTCGAACTGGAAATTTTAAGAAAAAAAACAAACATTTTATTACACATTTTCTATCATTTTTTTTATAAAGAAAGCTCAAGTCTCTGACACACTTTTGTGTATTCGTTTATATACCTTTAAAAATAATCGAAAAAAAAAGCAGGATATGAATAATTAACATAGATAAGTCACAAAATACCTGTTTGCTGATTGATAGTTTAATTTAATAACAACCTTCAAGCACCTAATATAACCTAAAATAACAAAAAACGATTCACTCAAAATACTTATTACATTTAAGTAGCCGTGTGCATGTATTTAAGAGAATATATCAACCCATTCTCGGCAGAAGATAGTAAGCGACAATAGGACGATATCCGTTTTTTTTTGTCGAATCCGTTCAAAATAAATATCGTATGGTATCAAGTTTTCATCAACCTGTGTCTTAAAGTATCTAATAATATACAGACGTTATTAATTTTAAATTTATCTACTAAAATAACTTTAAAACTTTAAATAAAAACTTCCTCCTGTAAAATGAACATAAATTTTACGCTTACGTTCTTCTGCCGGAAATGGGTCGATATTGTCTGGTTTTCTCCTCGAGTTTCAAATTTGATCCCGTAGCTTATCGAACGTTTGCTCGATCGTGTTTGGGGTCAGGTAACGAACCCAATATGATTGACCTAATAATTATCAACTTTTTCTTATAAAAAGTAATAAAAAAATCTTCATTCTGTCATTTGGACGGATATGGAACATTTTTTCACAGTTTGCTACAAAAAAAAATATGTTTTTAAAATTATACATAAATAATATAATATAATATATATATTATATTTGAAGGTTTATTTCAAGTAATGTATATCATATGTTTATTTCATTTGTTTGATTTTTTTAAATATATCGTGACGCAAATGATTGATTGTATTTCAACGAAAAGTATATTAATTATCAAATAAAAAATATACGTTACAATTTCCTCCTATTTTTTAACGAATTTATATTTCTTTTGACAAATATAACCATAGAATGCTCATTTATCCGGAAAGAAGCTGATTTCTCGAAAAGAAGAGTAAATTCATTTAAAATATACCGGTTCAAAATCAACCCTATGTTTTCTTTTCGAAGATTTCGACGTATTTTTTAGCTAGAGAGAAAATGCTAAAATCATACCGGGAGTGGGGACAAATATAAAGAGAGCAAAGGATAAAGTAAATCAAAAGTAACTTTTTCCACCTGACTAGAAAATATACGAGCAGAGAATTATATGCTTGCAGAAGCACAAACAGAAATCAAACACATATAAACGAGCCGTATGGAGTAAATAAAAATAAATACATGTAAACAAGTGTTGAAAGCGGTGTGTATTTGAAGCAAAAAACAATTCGTCGTTCGAAAATTCGCAATATTTATTGGAAAAAGAAAAATTTTCAATAGCATTTGAAAAGCTTGCTTTAAATAGTGTGATTTAATTGTTGAAAATTCTATACGTACACATACGTTGAAGTTAAATAATACACGTTCATAACCAAGCATTTTTCTTTTAAATAATAATAGTACGTAAGAATTATTAAATTTACTCAAATGGCATAATGAAATTTGTACTAAAATCATAAGTATAGTTTTAGTGTTGAAATATATTGTGCCAACTATTATTATTTTTCTTTTGTCATTTTTAAACCAATTGTCTATTCCAATGATTTTAATCCTGTTTGATATGCATGCCTTTTAAGAACTAATTTTGCTAGATTGTAACTTTTATTTAACATTGGTTGTCAGAATTTTAGTAATAGGGCACGATTTGAAAAATGTTTTTTATTACAATACGCTGTTGTATCGTAAAATAACTTTATAGTATCCTTAAAAATATATTTGATATTTTATTTTTGTAAAAATAGAGTGAAAATATTTATAAATTTTATAAAATATTCTTAATCATAATACAAACAAATGAATAACAATGATAATAAAATCAGCGTTATAATTATTTTTTGCTAGAAATATACAGAGCACGAAAACATGCCCGTTATTTTCATTTAACAACTCAACATTGCTCGGCAGAATTTTTAGATTTTTCTGCCTAAATAATGAATTTACGAAACCATTTATTAAGCAATTTGTTACATATGAAAAAAAAACTTCTCCCATAAATTTAATTTCACAGAATTGGTCAGGTCTCGCGTATGACATTAATCCGGAGGTAATTGTACATGTAGCATTTGCGGTGTTATGTTATTATATTATTTAAACGATACCCACGTGCTCCAAAATGGGTTTGATAAAAAATATATTTAAACAAGTATATAATCCGAACCCCACTCAGCGAAATTTGAAAACTCTCCCGCTGAATAAAAATTCACATAGGATGACCGCTGGGAAATTAATTTTATGAAAATTGACATCGAATTATTTTTTTTTAAATGAAGAAATCTATTGGGCCTAATTTGATTGAATATAATTTATCAGTGAAATAAAATTACTCATAGCCAATGTTTCACCAATTTTAGTAAATATATTGTATTACATTTTTGCATATCTTGTATACTGGTACATATAATATTATGATGAAAATATAATAATATTGAATGCTAAACTTTAAAATGATTATAAAATAAAACTTTTATTAGAGACTAGAGTACTTTATTATGCAGAGATGAGTTGCTATGCTTATTACTAATTCATGGCTTTATATAACAAAATTGAATTAACTTCAAGTATAGAATAGAATATTCAATCGTTAATTTTTATCATAGCAATGTTTTAAGCTTGCTCATCGTGCTGTTACAAATTTTGTCTAGAAAAATCAAATAATATTTTCTTGGCACTGGAAGTTACTTTATTTAAAGATAATATTTTATTAAACTATATTATTTTCAATGATATTTTCATCTTTATTCCCATGAATACTAATACTAATAATAGAAAAATCCCAATATCTCCAAAATTTGATGCCTTTCCGTATTTCGTCCCTTTTTCAGAGAATATGGATTTAGATTTTTTCGAACACATTTTTGTCGCTATTTAGTATTCTTGCACCTTTTAATGTCACGCAGATATCCCTTTATACATCGATCCTCAAAATACATTCTGTTGATAATATATATAATAGTTTTTCATATCGGCTGTATTCGATCGCTTATAAAAGAGGCTTTCGTAGCTAATAAGTTAACCCAAATAAACCCATCATTGTTACTCTTAATGTTAACTATAATATTAATAATTATAATACTTAACATTTAATTAAGCTCTATTGACTTCGTAAGCTAGTAGAGAGGCCTGCGCTTGCGGGCATGACCAGCAAACTGCTGAGCATGTCTTATAGGACTGCCCATTAATGATGTTACTTTGTATAAAGCTATTTATCAGGATCTGTCTTTATACGGGTTCTATTGGATATGCAAATTTGGTATCCACCACTACTAATTTCAAGGCTCTTTTTAAATTTGTGGCATTTTCACGGATCAATTTTACACGGATTTCTAAATAAACTCATCGGATTTAGGTTTAGACGGTCAAAGCGAGTGAGTAATCAGCACACCGAGTATACAAGGCATTTAATGCCACTAAGGAGTAACTATAGATAATAAGATTAAATCTCTGCGATACTTCGATCCATGATGATACCATCCTTTGCAGATGTACAATGGAAATAATTAGAATAAAATCAGACAATTAAAATCAAAGATTGCGTCATGCGGTGTCAAGAAGGTGACCATGCACAATCACGGCTTCATATACTGGCAGGTATATGAAGGTAGAAAAAAATACTTAATATTTAAATTAGACAATTGTATTTAGATAACAACGTTATTTAATTTCAAATACAATAAACGTTTGCAAATCCTAAGGTAAATCAGGATAAGAGTCTTTTTTATACTTCATATGCATTAACTTTTAATCTCTAAATTTTAAATTCACCAAAAATTTTATGCATTATTTCCTATATCGATTTTGATACTCAGCCCTTAATAAAATTATCTGTGTAAATAATGTTCGTTCATATAATGTATTTATATACTGAAGTATTGTGTTCAATGACATAACTTTTATAAACTTTTTGTTTAATATTTTTACTACTATTGCATATAATATTGTTTTTTATTTATACTCTACAACTCTAAATAATCTCAGTAACTACCCGATGTTATTTAAAATAAGTCAATTATAACATTCATAATTAATAATAGATGAATATAATTGAGTCATCCTTTATCCTTCATAAGTTGATCTACACATCTATCACTTAATTATCAGAAGACATTAATGCGGCTGATATGTGCGCTGTCACGGCGATGGCATATTTGTAAACAAAATTTCAGCCATACTAAATTAAAATTTCCATACAAATAGCGTATTTTTCTACGGTTTTTCATACTTACTATTCAATTATTTTCACGTCCTATGTGTTATATGTACACAAAACGACATCCTTCAATTAAAAAACTCTATACGGGCCGAGGTTGGATATCTGTATGATGAATTTTATTTTTATTATAAATATTATCATCATTTTTCTTACAAATAATAATATAAAATTAATAACACTATTAACGAGTATTAAATGTATATTTATTTTAATGTCAATTTTATTTTAACAAACTTTTTCGTCAATTTTTTTATTTACTTCAAATTATTGTAGATGTACATGTGTACGTATGATATTTTGTTCATTTGCAATTTACTTAAATGAAATTTTAAATATATAAATAGTATTGGATTACATTACTGGAACATTCATATTTTGTTTTTAAATGCATTGTCATCATCTTTGAGCTTGGACCGCTATTATGAATGGTTTCATAATTTCACTATCTAGCCATAAAATTTCATGTTTTTCTGATACTCATTATATTTTTTTTTCAATTCTATCATCTTAATCTACCATAAACAACTTTAAATAGAGTTTTTGTCAGCTATTTACGTGGTGCATAAAATATTCTCCTTCAGAAATTGTACAAAGAAACATAAAATCAAACACTTAAGATAACAATGATTATAACATGATGCTACGATCAATTAAGATCCATAACTGACCACCTAATTATACTCCAAGCTAAATTTTATTTTTTCTACAGGCATTTATACTCAGCCGTTAAGTACGTAATGTAAAGATATTTGGCCATCTATGTATTTAGGGAATTGCGCTTTAACTTGCCTATATTAATTTAATTGATATTTTTTTTGCGATATCAGGAAGTAAGTTTGATATGAAATCTCAATTTCACGACTTCTTAAGTACGAGTATGTAGTCGATTTTTTCAAACTTTATATTATATCTGATCTCTCTACAAATATTTTGAACAAAAAAACGAGTCACATCTAGTATTTTTAAATATTTCATTTGTAGTGAACAGTAACAAAATATAACTTTTATGTAGAAAAATACTCCATTTAGGCCATTTAAATAAAAGTGATGTAGTTAATTGAAATCACTTCGACGAAAACAATTTCTGCAAAGTTTGAAAAATGTCGGTTTGTATAATTTATTTGACGTAATATTTACTCATTGAATATTCTTTAAAGTCTATTTCCAAACTTTTGATGAAGTAATTTATGGTTAATTTTGCTTTGCGTAACTTTATTAAGCAGACCGGATCCCTGGGGTAAATATACATGTAATTTTGCATTGTATGTCTAAATATTAACGCTTATAACTTTATGTTGTTACCCAAAATTTCTGTTTAAACTTTCTTCACTTAAAAACCCTTTTTGAACCTAGATTGGCCGGCCTGTGGTATAATGATTAGAGCTATATCTGCGTAACTGAATAATGAAACGTGACTTTAATATAGTTGTAAAGATATGATTATTATTATTTATTATCCTTATTTATATATAATGACGTTTATAATGATATTTTTAGCGAAGTAATTGAATTGAAATTTAAATATTAAGAAAAAATAATATCTATAAATTATTAATAAAAAATATTCATTTTATTTAAATCATATTTTTTTAATATCATAAAAAGCAATTTAATCATTTTTCTCTCAAACGGATCGTATATCCATTCTAATTAAAGAGTCGTATAGTTTTTTATTTATTTTTATGAACAGCATTCGCCATCTATTCATTAAATTTGTTGTACTGGCGTAAATTTATTTATATATTTAGTTACTTTTGTTAAATCAGTAAATAGTGCATTAATATATCGATCCGATAGTCACTTGCTCGAATCCCATAACCAAGAGAAAATCGCACAATTTTATTTTCATGTGCATTTGAAACCAATAATTTGACTCATTTGATTGAGTTGATTATAAAAAATTATTACATATAAAAAATCTGTTAAGCCAACAGTCACACAATAAAGACATGAATGCTTAATTTTAGAGCAGATTTATTTTTTAAATCCGTTATTGCGCTTATCACTAAGCTATATTAATAAACAAAATTTTTTGAAATAATAACATGGTTGAATATTTTATATTTAACAATTAAACTAGTTTGGTCTATTTATACGTTTTCAACCCATATATTTCATATCTTAATATATGAAACTATTTTTTTTTGTTTATTCCATGGAAGTAAATAACAAATCTGTTGTTTTATGGCAATTTCTTATTAAAAATTATTATTGAACTTGTAAAACTAATATTTTAATAAATATTTCCTTTATAGTAATGATAAACTTATAATATAAACATATATTATTTATCAAGTATGCACAATTATCAATTTTCTTAATATAATATGAAAGGTAATCTTTTCATCCGTATAAAACGCCCATTGTCTTTTTGCTTCTTCGCTTACGCATTCATCCCGAGAATGGGTCTTAATTAAGGTATGCCAAAACCACCCTTAAATGGGCTGCATTCCACTTTACACCCTATTATTTTCAAGACTACGAGGTCTTTATGCTTAAAACTTGCCCCTTTTTTATATTCACGAGTAAAAACGTTCAAACCGTAATGTCTGGCCGCGCGGAACTATCGTACTGTCGTATTTCATAAAAGTTTCGCTGCTAAATGGTAGTTCACAAGAATATTATCGTGTTCTCAGAATACATAAAGAAAGGCTTTAAAATGTTAAGTAAAGCTTTGAGATCGGGGGCGGCTTCTAACTCCTCTCTTCTGCTCACCGCACAAGATCGTTGCTATGGTAAATGAAAAACTCGTTCGACAGATAGGGCTGCTAGGAAAATCAACTCAATAAAGTAGTAATAATAATGATTTTTTTTTTGTTAATTTTAAATCGTAATTCCGTGAAAAATATTTTGTTTAAAATAAAAAACCTGCTACTTTTAAACATTTTTCATTTCTCCACTGGCTATTCAGGTGAAATATGTTTATGAACATTTAAACTAAAAAAAGGTAATAAATATATTGCAATGGTGTTTGTTTTAATATACAAAAAAAGAAGTTGTCACTTTCACTGTCAAAACCATTTTTTTAAATTAAATAAAGCTTTAGCGGCTATTAATTCTTCTAGTAATGAGCTTCCGGGATATTATCACTTTTAAATGAGGTTTCTTTCAGATTAAAAAATAATATTAATTTCATGAAAGGTGTCAAAATAGTATTCTGTTAGTATATATTTAATTGTGATATTTTTATAATTATTACAACACTTTATATAATGACTAAGATGCCGCCTACAAATTGATGTGCGTATATTTATGACAGTATTTATAGCATGTTATATTTTTTAATTAGATTTTTGATCAGATTGGCACGATAAGTTTCATAATTTAGCTTTCGCTAATTACGAGTCAATAGCATATTATGTCAGCTTATTAACACCAGAAGCCTCAAGTATTATTATTTGTATAACTATTTTAATTTCCGCACAGACTGTTGTATTTTGTTAAGTTTGAAATTCAATGAAAAATGTAATACAAGTAATATAATAAACTAAAAATTTAGTTTTTAGTCATTTAACAAATTTACCTTCATCGTTAATTAAGTGATGTGAATATCTTTTAAGGGAAGCCAGTTTATTCCGTTTAAAACCAAATATTATCTACGCTTATGCTATGAATGTAAGTTTACTTACTAAAAAATATGCGTATTTCGTTCAATCAGCAAACTTTCACAAGATATTTCTGAAATTTCTCACACTTAGAATAATTAACTTAAAAACTAACGCAACTTAATAAACAATTTATCATTCAACAAGTCTGCGTAAATATCCCATTCAATATTTACATATAATATATTGGACTATACTTTTAATTAAAATGAAGTCAAATTATATAATCTGAATTACATGACACCATCTACATTCCGTTGATTAGAATAGCGTCAATACTGAGTCCCTTGACAACGATCTATTGTTTTGCTATTGTCTGAAACACAAACGTAACTGAACTTGCACAGTTAGAAACGTTAAGCAATTATATAAGATAAAATAATTTATTTCCACATTTATTTCTATAGATATTTCTATATTAAGAGTAAACTATTTTTTTAAAGTTATCACATATGTACAAAGATTTTATATTTTTTTCATAAATACCTAGAAAAATAAATTTAAAATATATATTTATGTGATATTAGAGTAAATAATCAACTTCTTTTAAATTTAACTACCCAACATGAAATCTTTTATTTTTGAAATTCATTTTTTTCATTACAATTAAAAAGTAGCTAATTCAAGTGGTAGGCTGCCAATAGGTTAACAAGGGGCATGTTTAATCTTGAAGCTTTAAAGAATTAATTCACCGTATTCTGGGATAGGGAGGACTTTTAATAATCTCTTATACAATTACGAGTATAAGCAGTCATTTACAGCAAATAAAAGAACACGGCATTTGAAACAAAATTCAACGCAATAAAAATTGTACAAAATAATAAATGTAATGTATCATTCATTAAAAAACCGTGCACAATCACGGTAAAAGGTAAAAATTTGCATGTGTGAAGTATATAGTATAATCTTGCATAATAAAGCATTAGTCACAAAAACGTTGCAATAGACATCTGAAAAAACACTGGAAAGAATTTATATTAAACATTGACGTTTGTATGCATAGTAAAACTTTAAACAAGA
>JAPMAE010002415.1:0-15830 GCA_036584705.1 Rhyacophila sp. 25_7 | reverse complement strand
ATTGCTTACCAGGAAATATGTATTTAGTGTACATAAGAAAAAACTGTGTTATACTATAGTGTCATTGTAGTGTTCTTTCAAAGATTGATTGATAAAAATTTATTCACGGGAGCGATTTTCCCTGTGAACAATACCTCCCCTCACATTATAAGTACGGGAGTGTTTTAATCCACTGCTATTGTCAGTTGTGGTTTACGATGGGTTTGTTTTTTTTGCGATATTAAATTTTTTCATGATAAAAGTATTATGTTTTTATAAATACAAAACAGTAGCGTAGCTACAAATTTTGGTCCCTCGTGCAAAAATTACGAAGGAGCCTTCAGTTTAATAACCCATATGTTTTAAATAATATAAAGAACAAGAGACGTCTGAAAAATTAAGTCGTTTTATCCCAGTCGATACATTTTCACATCTAAAAAAATGAGAGATGCCGAATAAATTTCCCCAGAGCATCTTTTCAAACTGGGCTCTCTTGCGAAGATTTCATAAAGTCCCCCTGCGCATTAATAATAAAAATTGTCCTGTGATTCAGGGTCTCCTATCGGATTGGACCCTCACGCATTGCACGATTTCGCTACGGTAGCTACGCCACTAATAGAAAATATAAAATCAGTTTTCCTTTATTTAAATTTGATGCATTGTTTGAAAAAACCTGTTGTGTTATATTAAATTTACAAAACCTTCAGTAGTAATAATAAACATACTTTTAATTAAAATGTTATTTTTCGATAAAATAAATCATGTATCATTTTGGTATTATAATATCTAGGGTGATTTTGAATAATATATTTACGAGTATTTGCAGGTTCTTCAAAACGTTCAAAAAGATTTAATCCAATATGGTGACTCCAAGATAAGCGTGATGGAAATGAGCCATCGATCAGCTCAATATATGAAGATCAATGATGATGCCATAAATCTTGTCAGGGAACTTATGTAATTATTTTTATATTATACTATATTCACCTATGTTATATAATTGGTTTAATAGTTAGTCACAGCCATAGTTTACTTTCCTGCAACAAATGAGTCGTACCAAATCAACACTTTGATTTCACCATATTATAGGAGAATTGGTTGTTAGCCATTCGTTTAACCCGCATTATGACTTCAAATAAGTACACATGAAAAATTTGTGTCTCGTAGTTCAGCTACTTAAGCCCAAATTTGCATCTCATAATTTGAAAGTGGACTTATCTATTGAGCCACATGTACAACATACTAAATACTACATAAAGCGTTCTCTTTTGTGTCATCATGTTTAACCTGAAAAATAAAGTAGACTGTGCTCGCAGATTGGAAGCTATACAAATTTTGAATATGCCTAGACGCGTTTGAAACAGCGCGTGTGATGGGTACTATCTCATAAGAAGTTTTTAGTTTAGCTGCCAACTGTCACTGATTTTAATTACATGTGCATACATAACCTCATTCTTGCTTTCAAGGTCTTAAACCTTTGAATTACATGTGTAAAGGGGCATCAAAATTAGTTAATCTTTAGGGCATTTAGGGGTCTTAATCTGGCCCTCTTTGTCGTCATATTTATTTCTTGAAATTATGATTTTTATATTAAGCATCTTTGAGTTTTATTGATTTCATATGAGATTGACTTCTTTGTATTATAATAAAAACTTTGATTATTAAAATAACAACTGAGCAGTCAATAATTTAAGAATAATAAATTGTATCTTGCGCAAGTGTTTGCTGCCTAATATTTTATATATCTAAGCATCCCTGCATCATTTGTTGTCTGGAGTTTGACTTTTTGAACTTGATTTGTCAATAAAGATAACATATCATCACTAGAGAAATAATTATCAATAATACTTGCATTAATCTAAATTAAATGTTTTAATGCATGCCCAAATATAAGAACTTATCCTTCACGATGGAAATTTTTAATTACTGTAATTGAGGAGTGTATTTCCAAAGTGAACTTATATTTCACTAGACGAAATTTGTGGCAAATACAAAAAGCTGTTTACAGTCTCGATATCACGTTTTTTTTTTTTGTTATCTAGATTGCAAATTGTATTTTACACTACAAATGGATATAACAAAAACATATGTAATATCGACATCGTAAACAGTATTTTGGCATTTACCACAAATTTGTTGAAGTGGAATAAGTCTCCGTTAGAAATACACGCCTCGTATATTGGTTCCAGATTCTTTTCAAATTGATTATAAGTGCTATCGCAATATTTTTGTAAACGATGTTTTGAACTCTTTCATACTTAATAAACATTTTTAAATTTTTTTTTTCGTAATTAAGCACAATTGTGCGAACGATCAAACTTAATATTAATTACATGGTACTGTAATTTACCAAGTAAAACTTGAGTTTTAGTTCAATGTTCTTTCATTGATTGTGTTATATATATTATACTGTGTACACTTGTATAAAAGTAATAAAAACTAAGAGTAAAATAAAAGTAACCTCTTTAGAGTAATCCCTGTGAACTAATAGTTCAAAGATCAAACGTGCTACGTGTTAACTTATAACCAGACAACGCACATCTGGAGTCATTTACACTTCGAAAGATTTCGAGATACATAAATTTCCATTAATATATATGAATGAAAATAGTATTTTTTTTAAATATAATAAAACTATGTCACTTTCGAATTATGAGAATTTTTAAGTCAATAAAACAAAATACAGTATTGATAAGATGGAGCGCTTTCAGATACTTTGGTAAGATTTTCACAAGCTGACTCCATTTCGTATGAAATTTAAATGCTATAAAAAGGTTGCTTTACTACTGATAAAACGTAAAACTCATTATAAAATGTAGCAAAAATCTCCAAATAGTACTATATCGACCTTGTTTCGGCAAAAGGGCTTAACTTTCAGTTTTTTGAAAAGTGGTTATATTTGAGAATCACAATGTACACAACTAAATACACGTTTTGCCAAAGAGAATTAAGCCGAAAATGTCGAATTATTATCGATATTCAGCTTTAGATTTTGAAAAAAAAATGCTCTACTAAGTTTGTGTAGAAAAGATTAAACCTCAATTTTAATATTTTTCATTTTGAAAATATCGGATCATAAAAATAAAACACCAATTTATTGGTCATCATGTACTTCAAATATGTGTTAATATGGCTATGACTAAGAGTCACGAGAACACGTTTTTGTGCCTCCTGTAAAATTTTATCTGTGAAGGTTACTCCCTTTTACCTACCCACGGTCGATATTTTATGGCTCAAATTTGAGTAAAATTAAAAAAACTATAATGATTAGAGTAACGTGAATCAATGTTAAAATTTATTATCTTAGGATGTGTATTATAAAAATATCACCGTTTAGTCTATAATTTCTATGTAAATATCAAAAGAATACAAAATGAATAATTCTGGAATATTTTCTTGAGAAATATATGACTGCTAGAAGAGTGAGAAAAAACATACAGAAGCCTCTATATATATGGCTGTAAATTATTACTGATGAATGAAAAAAAAAAATATTTCATATGAGATATACGAGTACAGTCATTATCGTTGAATAAGTTACTTTATGGTTAATTTTTTTGGATAGTTATTCAGATTTCCCACAAAACGGTAATTATATACGATACGCAATTTATTTTACGAGAAAATCATTCATTAAATTTCGTATTTAATGGTGAATAAAACGATTTCCTCTTTTTAATTCAACGAGAGTTGACAAATTTGCAGGGTTGGCTCAAGATATAAAAAATAATCAAATACTGTTTCAATAGTTTTTTTTATTTTTTAAGCTTTAATCTCAATTTTATCAGATTCATATGAATTTAATATTCACAAATTGGCATCACAATCGTATGATTTGTTACCGTGAAAATAGCATTGCAATTTAATGTTTGTAATATATGAGTATTCAGATATATTGCAATAGAAATAGAACGAATAATATATTTGGGGCGAGCAATTGATTACGCCACCCCTGTCTATTGTACAGTTTCTCATTTTCTGCTTCTTTAAATAATTTCATTTCTTTTGCTGGCCAAGAAGTGAAGTCGGTTATTTCAGTAATCGAAACAGCCAAGCAAAGAAAACTCCCTTTCAGCCCTTCTCTGAGATCACTGCGCAAAAGGAAATTAAAATAAACAGAAGTATTAAGGTTTTAAGTTTGGGAAATGATTCAACCCTTGTAGTGGGGTACGAAACTCTAAAAGAATATCAATTCATATCAAATACTTTTTGTAGCTATAGACTCTAGTCATCATTTTTTTAGTAAATTATATATATTATCATATACATACAGTAAATTTAGTAAACGTAAAGTAAGAAACAGTTGAAAAGCTAGAGAATGGAAAATGAATAATGCATAAAATGCCAAAAATAATGAAAGATATGGACAAATGATATGTTTATAATATTTTCCGATTTGAAATATATATATTGATCATTTTTAGGCAAAAGGAATTAAACCCTCACAGAATAAATTTTATAGAAGACAAAAAAAAACATTTTTTAATGATTTTTAGTCAAAGCCACATTAACACAAATCTGATGTGTATGATGACCAATAAATTGGTGTTTTATTTTTCTGATCTGATAATTTAAAAAGGTATTAAACGAAAAATATTAAAATTGAGGTTTAATGATTTCTTCCTTTCTACACAAACTTAGAAGAGTATTTTTTTTCAAAATCTAAAGCTGAATATCGATAATAATTCGGCATTTTTGGTTTATTTCTTTTTGACAAAACGTGTACTTAGTTGTGTACATTGAGATTCTCAAATAAAACCACTTTTCAAAAAATTGAAGGTTAAGCCTTTTTGTCTCAACAGACTCGATATGAATGGTATCATATATAATTAAAAATAAAGTTTTTATAACGATTATTGATTCGTTCATATTTAGAGAGAAATGGAAGTCAGATATAAGCACACGCCAATTTCAGGATTACATTATTGATTCTCTGTATATTTTTTTATCATATCAAATGTAATAATTAAATCATATCATCGTACACAATATAAACGCATTAAAATTACATAGATAACAATAAAATAATATAAATAGATCAGAGAATTATTTCAATGTTTATAACATCGAGTAATTATAAATTATTGTACAATTAGATGCAAGTATTATTTATGTTATTTGGCTCAAACTAAAAATGTAATGTAAACCTTGCATTTACGTGAATTCACTTTAACAAGAATTAAAAAAAAATCACTTATCTACTAAACTCCGGCTGTCCTCGCGCGTATGATCTTGGGTTAATCTGCAGTGGAGTTAACCTGTCAAGGAGTATCGACACGCATATGCGTCCGCTCAAAATTCACTTTGAATAACTATAGACGTATATGTAAGTCAAGAACCAAGGAATAAAATACTCATATGCACTACTTATGGATCGAATTAACAGTATAATACAATTATTGCGTACGTTTAATAAAAATCAGAATTTAAAACTAGATTTTTGAAAAAACTTACATTCAATTGTGCAACCGTAATTAAAAAATCTCACACTTGGAGAGGTTAACTTTACTTAAGTGAAAACTTGTAAAGTCGTTCTAGAAGAAAAAAAGAAGAAAACGAGCATGCAAGCAGTATTTCTGATAATACAGATATTTTCTTTGTATTATAAACGTCTGATTTAAAAAAATAATAATTGTGAATAAATATGTGACAGTATGATTTTTTATTTTTACGATCGTATTTAAGATGTTAAAACTATTTGAAAATACGGAATTCCTGATTATAGTTTACACGCTGATTGCTCCACTTAGGTCTTTTTTTGTAAAACTAATTTCTGGCGTTATCGGAGATATTACTGTACTTATGACAAGACTATAGTTATTTTAAAAAATGCTTAATATATTTATATGTAGAGTTTATTCAAAAATATTTAAATTTACATGTCTCAAAGTTAGAGAGTTGACTAAAATTTCCGAAATATTATAATAAATACTACATTCATTAATAAATCCGAACTAAAAAAAAAAGGTTATTTACGCAGAAATAAAGTTGAAATTGTGCATCAAAGTTTAATTTGAGGTCTTATTGAAACACCCTATATAAGTAAGTTTAATTGTTAGAATTTTTATTATTTTGTGGTGATTTAAGTCTTGTTAAGACCCCAGAATGTTTTTATTAAATTATTTAAAATTTTAAAAAAATCTGTAAACAGAATCCAATTTTTGCTGATTTTCGTCTTTAGTAAATTTGTCGATTGTTGTATCCTTTTATCTAATATTTAAATAAATATAAAGCAGTCATACTTAAACTTTTATTGAAAACATGTTGGCAATAAGGCATAGAGTTATGTTTTATTAAAATATTGTTTTAAAATTTTTCGATTTTCTTCCTCAATACACTTTCACTCAACTAGCTTTGCTTCTAGGTGTCAACAGTTGTGTTTACTTAGTTTGTCTTTCATTGCAGTATATTGTTATTGTATTTTATATATTTAATATTCTCAAAGTGGGGGTCGCGAAAAATGTTTAGAGGGTTGCAGAAAGCAATTAGAAATCGCTATAAGACCTGCACTGACCGATACTTAATCCCAGGTTAAATTTATTGAGCCAAAATAATAGGGCTCACGCATTTCATTAAGTTAAATTAAAAATATATTTAATAAACTTAATTAGTTAGTTAAGTTAAAGTCAAAGCATATACCTAGAATATGTTGTTCAACGATGTACCAAAGATAAGTTATTAATTATTTTATTGATACAAAAAATAAATTTGCTATTAATCAAAATTATGAGTGTTTAAATGCAATTAAACGAAAGAAAATAATTCTCTCTGAATTTAAATGGGATGTTTTTATACACATACCCATTCTTAGGGGGGGCCTTTGAAATTTTTAAGTGCAAAGGGGAGTCACGTACCAAAAAGTTTGAGAAACAACACTACAGAGTATCTATATGAAGTAAACTTTTTTAAGTCATTTATTGTGTACCAACATTCTGTAGGTCCATCAAATATATATTCGTATATCATCATATCCGCTCCGAAATGAAAGATAAACATATTGTTATTGACAGATTTGTTTTTTTCGGAGTAATAATGATCAGTTATTCAATCAACTAATTTGTTCCATGTCCTGGTTTCAAATGGGCTTGAATATAATTTAAGCAATTTTCGTCAGCTACGAATTCGAACCCAAGATCCTTGGCTTGTGAGTCGGATGCGCTATTCACTCAGCGACGGAAGCGAAGTAGAAGCACGCCCAGTTGATATGTTACACATTACATCTATAATTTACGGACAAGCCGTATCCAATATAGTTGATTGTCTTTACATTTGAATGCATATGAAATACTGGAAAGTGGATTTTTATTGCATATATTCGTAGTGTTGAAAATCAATTATCGGTCGTAGTAATTTGTATTTGTATTGAAAGAGTAATTAAATTTGACATGAAAATGTTGAGTAAAAAAAAAGATTGTAAAGAGTATTTTGAACTTTTACAAGTTGAATAATGTATTGAAAGTAATGTTTACCATATACTCATACTGAACGTAAAACAATCATCTGGTAGTAAGTGTTTGCTTTATTGTTCTATTGTGTATATGTATGGTCCTATTATTTTGGAAACGGAGAACTAAAGAATCGATTGATCGCGAGAAGTGAATTTGAATGGTCTCCGCTTAAAAATAAATACTTAAAACTACGGCTGTAAATGCAAAGTATCAATAAAGCGGGAAGTATTCCCGCGCGCCGTTTCGATAATCTTATCTTACCGTTTCGCCGGAAATAATTTATCGGGCGTCGGTTGTTCGGATCGGGCGTCGGCGTCGGCGCGGGAGCCACATTTCCGGTTCTGCGTTAACCCCAGAATTAAGCCTAATTGTAAATTTTACCCGCCATTTCCTGAAGGGGGGACCTCGCGAGCAGTGGCGCATTATATTACTGAAAATGACACGGTTTATTGTTTTGTTAATAAATTGAGAATTCCGAATTTAAAATCAACTGACTGTAGTAAAAATCGTATCCTACATAATTGCTTAGCTAGATTTGGTAAAAAACTGATGAAATGTAATGATACTAAAAGAATAGTAGGTAAATTTAAATATTTATTTTCTATTTATTGTCAATAAACAAAAATCTCCCAAAACTTTCTATGTCAGACATAATATCACAAACCGGAAAGCTATGAAATTTAAGCAAAAAAATCTTAATATTATTTTAAAAGTATATTGAATATTTATGGGTCTAGTTACAAAAAGCGATATAAATACATTTCAATATTTTCGGCAAACATTTTTTTATGTTTCAGCGTTTATTAGCTGATAAATTTTAAAGTAAAATAAATATTTAAATGCGCAGGGAATCGACCAGATTTAAAATATTCCAATGCATGAACATTTCACTTATTTTTGGAGTTTTGGAAAAGATGTGCTTATATCGCATTTTGTAACTAGACGCTTTATTTCTTTGTCACCGGTTTTGTTATATTGATCATATCTCTGCGTTTTCATATTTAAAATTATCCAAAATATTCAAAATTGTCTAGCATTCTACGTTTAAGTTGTGGGAGTTAACTTACCTCTGGCACTTAATCGGTTAATACGAAAAAAATTCGGTTAGAAATGATAAAATATAATAGTTGTATAGTATGTGAATTATTTATTTTGTACTTTCTTTCGACTACACTGAAATATATAATAAACGATAAGTAATAAGATACTACTTGCTGCAAATAGTCAAGTTCAATTTTATACAAATGGGACTACCCACTTTCAAAGAAAACATTTATATATATTGATTATTTCTACATTTTCATCTGATTTAAAAAAATAATTCATATACGCTCTGAGATGGAGCATATGGGATATTTCCAGTATAATTTTTTTCTTAATCAATTTTACGAGTAATTGTAATTAATTATTAGGTCAACCATTTCAGGTTCATATCCTGGCTACAATTAATTAAAAAATATGTCGACTAGCTATAGGACTTGAACTTGTGACTTCTGGAATAAATATTGGTGCAAGCTGCTGTATCCATTTTTGAGTAAAATTATAAAAAAATGGTTAACGGATTATTCATAAATAAGAGTTGGCAATGTGGATTGCTCATTTAGATCGATAAATGCAACAATTTTTAAATATTATTTATTAATTTCATTTAATTTGTATAAAAAAAATGTTACTTTTTTGTGAATGTCAATAAACATAAATTTATATTTGGCCCTAGATATTCCTGAATATAAAATTGTGCGCCACCTTTCCGAAGATGAGACACTATACGACGCAGAGAGTAGGCCGTATGCGAAGCTTTCGGGGTAGAACAGCGGCACCGCGACGCCCCTGAGACCCCTCTAATGCGAGTAAGAACAGGAAGAATGGTAGCTGAGGTTTTGAAAAGTGGAGTGGCACTGTTATTTACCTCTCAAATACCTGCACACTCATACAATTCAATGGGGATTTCAGAGCAACGCCTTCACCGGAAATTTATATTTATTGCGATTTTTTAATTATTCGTCTAAGGAAATGATTTTTTTTATATAAAAATGACTTATATCGTAATAGGAAAGGTGTAATCGAGTTACGTTTTGTTTGCTTTTAATACCAGGATGTTAAGTAACGCAATTATATCGTTTTTATAGAAATATTTTTAAATGAAAGCCTTTTTTGGGAAAAAAAGGAAAAATAAAAATTATAAGTGAAGAATATGAAACAGTTTAAAATTTAATTACATATTATTAGCATTTTTCATTAGATTAATTTTATAATTATATCAAACTCAATGAATTCTCATATAAAATAAAACACTACACTACTATCTAGAAATAATAGAATAATATTTTATTAATAAATATGATTAATAAGACAAGTAGTTTTGAGGTTCTCAAATAAATACTATTTCATAAATTAAAACTTAATGTGTCTGGTCTTACCAAATTAAAATGAGCAATCTTGGTGTTTGTAATGAATGTAAATAATAAACAATCGAACTTAAAGTGCGACTCCAATAAAAGATATAATTAGTAGACCATAGTTATTTTTACAATCTCGCCACCACAAGAGTATGAGAAATACCATGATATAATAGCAAAAAAACAATAGTGTACAAGCAACAAATAAAGCAATTAAATTCTCATGTACACATCTTTGAACTGTTTATTTTTATCAGTCAACGTAGAAAATTGGCTGCCGTCCAAGCTTTATAATAAACATCGACAATTTTTTTATACCTGAGGCTTCAAGGACTGTATTTTTCTTTCTTAACTACAGGGTTCAAATAATATAATTGTAGCTACGAGATCGAGTCCTTGATACACGAATTCACTGCCAGATCATTTATCTACTAAGCCACCATGTGTGATGTATTAATACTATCAATACTCCGAAATGAAGCATAAGAATCTTTGCAATGTGAGGATTGTTTTGACATTTTTTTACAAGTAATAATTGTCAGTTATTAGCTCAACCAATTTGGTCCATGTCCTGGTTTCAAAACACAAATAAAAACACTCTTGTAATCTTTGCCGGCTATGGGATTCAAATCTTGGACCTTTGGCTCGGGAATCAGATGCGCTATCTACTCACCTACAAAAGTGGCTTAGTATATACAATAATGATTCATATCTAATTATAATATTTTTCATAATACGATAAAAAAGTCAATTATAATAAAACATTAAAAAACAACCTATGCTCACTTTTAGGTTCGAATAAAAAAAGTTAAATAATTTATATATAAAAATTAATAAATTGTATAACATTGTTGAATTAGTATTACTTCATAACTAAATATATGTATTTTGAATAACTTGATATGTGACTCATAGGTATTTGCTGAAATAATGTTCAAAAACTGATATTAATTGGATAAAAACCTCCTTTTTGAGGACAGTCTGGGCTAAATATTAATGTGGTGTTTATATTTATTTCAACCAATATATTTAAAAAGTAAAAACTGGTTTGGTCTATTATCATATTTTCTACTGTTAGCAAAAAAGTTTTCTATGAGCTCGATTAATAGATTTTTTCTTCATATTGTTAACAATATTTGAAAAGCTAAAACTAAATTGTCAGTTTTTGAAAAGCTATAACATAGATTTAACGTATATATATATATATATAAGATAAAAAAATCCATGATAATAACACACATCATATATAAAACATACTAAAACCCATAATGTTAAAAGTTTAACAATATATCGTTTGACAAATGACAATATGTTGAAAAAAACTGTAAAGAATATGATGTGTGATGAAATTATTAATAGTTTTTTTCTATATTATGAATATTTTTGTCATTTATAATACGTTTTTACAAAAAAAAATCCATAATATTCTGATTTAAATTAACTTTGTGAGTTAAGTCAACAGAAATACGATTTTGACCAAATTGGTGGGTTACGATATATTGCCGAGTGTCGAATAATAATGTTAACACACTAACAAGTAAAAAAAGTATCATCAAGTGTTAAGAATTTCTTTGTACGACTAACTTTTCGTCTCACGTGCATGATGTATTCTTGCGCAACGGAAAGGGTTCTATAATTAGGAGTAAAATAGGTTGCATATTTAACAAAAGAAAGCTCACAATACAATACATGGTTACTAAATTGCTACTAAATTTTCTTAATTAAGTGATAATATGTGTTTTTCTGCGGGTGTAACAAATTAAACAAATTTGGTAAATTTCTAATATAATTCAAATGAATTATAAATTTGATTGGAAAAATGATACCACAAGATATTATTTTTTACGTCATACCCGTGCCAAAATGATACATATAAATTCTCTTATTCTAAAAATAGTATTAATAATTTTATGAATGGTAATAGTCATTACTAAAAAAAAATATTTGGTTTATGTATTGTCTGTAAATTAAATAAAAATATTCAAAAAACTACAAGATACATGGAATCGAATTAATAACCCCTAGACAGCTGGCCATTGAGTCACAGCAGTAACATATGCAACCAAATAATACAATTTACACACATGCATGTACTAAACACGTTTAATTTATTATTTTAATATAATATAAATAAATTTACGTGTTTTTTTCATGTATGCGTACTTTAAGTGTACTGAATATTTATATTAAAAAATGGATTGTTGGTCGTTAAATATCTTATTTTATAAGTATTAAATAGGTTGTAATGTTTTTATAAGTATAAATAGAATCATAAATAATAATAAAAGAATTATTATATACAAAGACTATTCAGAAAATAAGTATAGATAGCTTTATAGCTAAGATTAATTTTCGATGTTTTATATATATTTTATACAAAGTGTATTAAAAATATATATTTACAACTGTATCATTATTTAAATATAATAATTTTCTAGAAAGCCATGTAATATTGACAGTAATTAAAAAATAAATGCCAGATATAATTTGTTATATTTTCTAGTTCTATATGGAACCTTATTTTGGTTGTGTTTTGTTTTTATTTGACAATATCAAAAACCGTAATGTTAATTATTGATCTCAGTGAGTGCACAAATTCCATATATTATAATTGTGAGTGAATGACATTCTATAATGTGTGTCAAAATTGGCTACTATCTCAGTTCACTTAAGCCATGATTAATATTGCCACTAATTAATGTACATACAATCAAAATTGAAGACGCACGCATTATCCACCGATCTGATTTATTTACAAGCAAGGGGGTGAGCGCATGAGTACGTCTCGATAAATTAATAATGGTGAAATTTCCTACAAACAACTTAACACTATTGGAGACAGTTTGCCTCCAACCAATTTGTTCCACGACTTAGTGGAATTGCCGAAGACGTCATTTTGCGCAATAATTACTCGTTACTTATTACACCGTACATACTGCCTTTACTTCCATATTCATATCATAGCCTAGTCTTAAGTATGGGAGAATCAATACTCTCATTATGTAGATAATGACGATTCTATATATATATATATATATACGTAAAGATGGTTGAATTTGACATATAATATCGACCGTGTTTAAGTGAAAGGGGTTAACCGAACAGATTTTTTTTTACAAGAGGCATAAAAAATGTGTTTTAATGATTTTTAGTCACAGTCACACTAACACAAACTTACTGCTACATGATGATCAATAAATAAGTGTTTTATTTTCCCGATCTAACTATGAATAAACTAATTAAAGAAAAATCATTAAAATTGATGATTCATGCTTTTTTCCTTACTATTCAAACATAGTAGGTCAAAATCAAAAACTGAATTTCGATAGTAATTCGGCATTTTTGGCTTAATTCTTTATGATATAACGTGTATTTAGTTATATACATTGTGATTTTTAAATAAAAACACTTGTAAACATACTGAGAGTGAAGCTCTTTTGCCTAAATCGACCCGATATAATAACAAAAAAAGCAAAATTTAATTATTATTTTTATTCCTTATTCATTTAAAAAAAACTTATAGAACATTCACGGTGCGAAGATTAAAGATGTCTTGGTCAAACACAAAAAAACAATTTCATTAAAATATTAAAAAAAACTTTTAAATGGTAATTAATTTATTCAAAATTATTTCACCCTTGACTGTATAAAACATACATTTGTAAGTATACACTTACGCTTTGAATTAACTCCTTGAAAAAAAATTCTTTTAACCATATCCGCTTCGAAACGAAGCATATGAATCTCCACAATGTGAAAATTGTTTTGACAGTTTTTTACGAGTAATAATTGTCAGTTATTAGGTCAACTGTTTTGGATTTGTCTTCTGGTTACTATACAAATGAATGAACATTTGAAATTTTTTGCAACCGGCACGGGCTTTAAACTCATAATCCCCGCTTGCTACGCGTACGCGCTATTCACTTATCTAACGAGGGCGACTGAAAACCACTGAACTTGAAAAGCACGGGCAGATAATATCACGAAATATTCAGAAAAAGTGAGTATGAATGAATGAAACTTACAGTAATAACAACAACACAGACTAGTATTTGATGAACTACAAGATACCTTCACAATAAGAACGTGTTCTTTCATATATAGTAAACGCTGTATTATCTTATAAACAACTAGATTAGTGTTCAATTCTCCAAGAATACAAATTATTTAGTGTTCAATTTAATAACGTAGTTCTCAATGAAATAAACAATAATTTTCAATTAAAAAATTATGTTCGATAACAGTTTTATCATTTTATAATATATGGCGCCATCTTATATTGAGATTTAACGTGTATTATCATAAATTCCCGGCAGAAGATTGTAAGCGTAAAAAAATAAGAGGTTTCTATCTAAGGTTCTAAGGTTTTTTAATATATACATTTAAATCAATAACGTGTATATATTATTTTGTATCTTAAGGTACGAGTTGATGAAAAACTTGATACCATGCGAATCTCTATTTTGAACGGATTCGATAAACAAAACGGAAATAGTCCAATTCTCGCTTACGTTGTTCTGCCGGTAATGGGTCAATATTGTTAAACATTCAGGAAAAATCAGTAAGTTTTCAGGTTTACAGTGAAGTTTAAATAACGTATAAAATAATGTGTGCCAATAAATAAAATTCAAAATGAAGTCAATTATATTTTTTTTCAATAAAATATTTAACTGTGAAAAGATATAATATTATACCCATTTATACATTAAACTATTTTTTTTTAAATAATTAATATTGATAGTACAGTAAAACTTCGATATTATGAACTAATGCTGGTGAAAGGGTATTCGTAAATGCCGAAAGTTCGTTATATAAACGCAGGTTTTGCGAATGCGTTTTCTGGAATTAGTGGTCGCTCCCACATCACATATTAATGCAAATTGGTTTATTTTGTCTTTATTTTTTTAATGTCCGAAACAGTTTGTTTTCATCTACCACATTGCTAACATATACGAGATAGACACTCCAGATTCCAACTATTGTATGACTTTTGATTTAACGCTAAATTCATTTTTTATTGACTGTATATATATTAAGGATAGGATTACAACAAAATGTTTGGATGTATGTGTTTATTGAATGAAGTAATAAATGCATTTATTCAATTTGAGTAAAAAAATCAGCGACCAGCGTTGCAAATGTCGGTGCAACGTTGAGTCTACAAGAGCAAGATGGTATTATGACTTGAATTCGAGTGAAAAAGGTATGACGCGATTATCACTGGGAGAACATTGTTTATAAGCAGTAACACTTGAATTAAATATGCATAACATTAAAAGGATGTTTTAAAAATGTTCATATTTGACCGAATGTTTTGTCCGTTATATCGAGGTAAGCCTGTATCTATAATGTAAATATATTATATTAATTAAAAATAAAACATGTATTTGACGTAAACATAATTAAATTGTGTATTATTATAAAAATAATAGTTTGAAAAACAATTTTGTTACATGCAAAATTGTGACATTTTTAATGAAGAAAGATATGAAGCGTCTAGTTACAAAAACTGATATAAGCACATTTCATTTTTTTCGACAATGTTTTTATATTTCAGAGTCAAATTTTGTTTTATATTAAGATTCTTTATTTTCATCACATTCCATGTTTGAATTAGAAGAAAATAACGGCATTTATTAACTGAAGAACTTTAAAATGAAAGAAATATTTAAATGTGCGCGGGATCAATCAAATTTAAAATTTTCAGATGCATGAACATTTCACTTTTTATTTTTTTCTAGGTTCATATCAGGTTTTGGAACAGAAAATTTTCACAAATAGTTTAGATAGTGTAAAATTGTGCGTAAAGTGCGAACGTATTTTTTCTCGATTTCGACGAAATGTGATTAAATCACTTTTTGTAACTTGATGTTTCATATATTGTTTTCATTATTATTAGGTTTTTCAATAACTAAAGGGTCTTTCATGGCGCGCATCCGAAATGTCTATTTTTCCATGACTCTGGCGCATAAATCAGGCTGAATTTGACCGATGGCATGGATTA
>JAPMAE010002414.1:6268-17157 GCA_036584705.1 Rhyacophila sp. 25_7 | reverse complement strand
ATACCTGATTAAAAAATTGAAAACATGTATAAATCCGTATATATATATATATATATATATTAAATCTATTGTTTGATACAAGTCTAATTAAAATCTCTTAGTATGCTACGAACACTATGAAAATTAAATGATCGACATCGATATAATAGCTTGTGAATCCTGGAAAAATAAGAGTAAATCAAACACGAATACGTTATATTCGTAATTATATACGAGTACTCAGGTATAAAACTTTCTAGGCTTGAAACTATGTTATGAAATATCAATCTTCATTTTAATTTCCTAAAATAGAAAGAATATTATTTTATAAGAAGCATTCAAATATTTTTACAATTTCAGACTATTTTAGTAATATGACATTCACAATCCACGTAGTTTATGAGAGTTAATATGATTCTACGGAACGCCAGTGACCGATGGAATGGAAACTATGTTATTGTACTAGAATTGAAAATAAATATATTTATTATTATTGAAACGCAATACATTTTAGTTTAATATTGATTGTCCTATACTCCAAATTTCTGTGTGTGCGTATTGTAAATATGAATATTGAATTGGTTATTTTCAGTCAACTCATGTAAACGAACAAGTAAGCTACAAACCTTTGTCGAAGTGTTTTGCATCTGCAGGAATGTGGCGATACCAGCTCGCACTCTATTCTTGACACCTCGTATCGTTCCTTTGGCACTCCTAATCGCCGCAGGCCCGTCGTCATTTTTATAATCTTTATATCCCGCGAAATATTCCATAGACTCCTCGTCCATGTATTCACTGTCACTAGAACTCGAGTACACGCTCTTTCCGTTTACGTTAACACCATTCTTCTTTTTACCTTTCTTGTCATTGTCACTAATTTCATTATCAAAAACGTTCTCATTTAAATGAAAATTATAGTATTTATCGGTATCGTATAAAAAGGTTCCGCTAAATAACTGGTCATGCTTTTGTTTTTCTTGCTCCAACTTTCTGTCAACGTACGTACTTTCGTTCACAATCGGAATAAGTTTTGTATATGCTGGACTGCTATCGACAATTTTTGGATGCGCTGGTGTAGTATCGATAATGATTGGTGTAGAAGATATATCAGATGATCTAGGTTTTGTATTACCTGTATTAATTTGCGATACTAATTTGAATGATGTCAGATTTTCTTCTGGTTTAATGACAATTTCTTTTTTGATAACAGGTAATTCAACTCGTTTCTCAATCTCTGCCCACGAGGTTTTAACTTGTTCTGGTGGAGTGACCGTACTTAATTTTGCTGATCTATCACGAATATCTTGAAGTAGTCCTTGTGGCAAGAATCCACTGGATGTTTTGGGGTTATCTAAAAATGTTGGCATTTTGGGAGCGCACGGCATGCCGTCGACCACGACTGGCGGTATTTTCGCTGAAGAAAGTGAGCTTGACGTTTTAAGGATATCCGATTTGAACGTTACCGCGGCGGTGTCCTCGTGCAAACTGGCTGAACTTAATTCACTGCTGTTTAAGGAGTCACATGAGATATTGCTCTCGCTGTCTTCTGAGTCCACCTCCGCACCGCTGCTAGCAACGCTCGGCGCTCTGTCGTGGGTGGTAGCTCCTATTACGGTGACGCTAATTCGCTTATGACCGGTACCATTCGATTTTGACAATTTCTTTTTAGGCAGCGGAGGTGGCGTTCCATCCAGATCGCTACACGTTCCAGAATCCAAAGTGTCACTCGGAGAACATTGCCCGCTCGACATTAAGTTAGTGGGCGAGCAAGGAAAAGGGTTGCAAAAAAAGTATGGGCTACCCATATCTCCATTCGTAGTAGGTTTGATGAGTCCTTCAGTTTTTTGCACCATTTCTTTTTCTTTTTTAATATTATCGGTAGCAGCAGAGCCGACGCTTATTCTTACACAGCCGTTTAATGGCGTAGAAGGAGCGGTTTCCTTATTATAAATACTAAATGTGTTTTCTTCGTTGGCTGAACTATTTTTTTCGCCGTTTTCACAAATATTTACAATAAATTTACCAATAGTATTTATTGGACTCGTTTGATTCAATGACACTTTGGTGTTTCCTTTAAATGTAGTAACTCTTTCCACAGACCCGTTGCTATCAATTGATGACTGTGAGATCGATTGTGCGGTGTTGTTGTTTAGTATTTGGTTGTTATCGGTTGGATTTATCCTTATTGTGACAACGTGCCCGTTTCGCGGTGGCTGCTGTACTGAGACGGGTGCGTTGCTGTACTGATCCGCATTTGCCGCTAAGAATACCGTTGACTGCGTCGAGCGAGATGAAACCGTGGCTGGAGACGAATATGCCAATGCACTCTGACTAGAACTAGCCGGCGTGGTAGACTGTACCGACCCAGAGTCAGGGCGCGCACTATCCGCCTCCGAAAAGAGCATTGTATCAGAATTGAAACTACCGGTCTCGGACGAGCTCGTTTGGTGAGAAATAATCGTACGTTGTTTTGTTTTAGGGGGTAATGCGGGAGGGATTGTTACACTCTGTAAAAGCATCGTTTCACTCTCCATTTTGAACAATTATTTTATTTTTTATTAATGACACTCTTAGGCAATGTGAAAATACTTCAGTGCATGATACAACATAGTTTCGAATGATAACTTTCAAAATTCTTAATTCAGTTAAAACTACTGTTTTTTTATTTATTTACTATTTTGACACAATGAAATGGCTGTCACAAGCTGTTTGTAATTGTGAAAAAAGTTATTATTGAAGTCAATTGAATTTCCGTATTTCTAAAATAAATGCGACTTATTATTTGCAAAATGTATTATTGAAATGTTATTTGTTCGATTAGTTAAATGAATAAATTAAAATCAGTTGTAGCCCTGGCTTAGAAGTTGTATCATTCGTTACTCATCTGTCATCCGCATATGGTTGATGGTACACTAGTACACTAGTCAATGTGTAGTGTAACACTTAGTATTGATCATATAAAGAAATCTATATTGTATTTTATTTCACACCAGCTACCCACTAGAACAATTTTGTGTGTGTGCGGCAGTTTTCACTTTGATTTGAATCATGCGATAAACAATTTCGGTTCCCGCGAGAAGTTTTTCTTTTGTCTTCGGCAGACGAAAACTTGTTTTCATTGCCAGCTGAGTGTGAAAAGTTCTCTTTGTGGTTGATTCAATTTATTTCTAACAAACGATTAATTGGTTCTAAACAATGGTCGGCTGTGTCTTTGCAAATATCTGAAATCAAAGAAAAATAACGATTAAAAATCATAAAGATACACAGTGCAGTTTTTGTTTTTTTAAATTTAGTGAGAGTGGTGATACTATTTTTTTTAATTTTAAAAGATCCTAATATTGTTCAAAAATCAGAATATATTTAAAAATCAAGACAGATTGGGTGTGTTATAACATTTTTAATTGATGTTGTAATTTACAAAGTTTATTAACATATTTAATAAAAAATAGTGAAAAAATGTGTTATTATTTTAATAATATAGCTTTTCATGAAATTCATCAATCATTGTCAAAAATTGTAATAAGAAATATTGGATCAAAGCATAGATATTTCGATATATGGGAAACAAAATAAATATAATAAGTATATTGAAAACTGTGAAACTGAAATTTTAATCTTTTTTAACCATATCCGCTCCAAAACGAGGCATATGGATCTTCAAATGTGAAGATTGTTTTGACAGTTTTTTTACGAGCAATAATTGTCAATTATTAGCTCAACCGTTTCAGGTTAGTGTCCTGGCTACAATACAAACGTTTAATAAAGTTGACCTTAAACCCATAACCCCCGCTTGCTAAGTGTACGCGCTATCCACTAGCCTAACGAGAACGCCAAATTTTAACCACACTTACTAAAAAATGAACAATTGGAGGAAATAAATATGTTGCATGAAATCATTCCAAGTATAAGCATTAACGCAAATGAATGTCATGCATATCAATCAAGATAATATTATTAAAAGTGTATTATATTAAAGATAGTTATAGTACACAATTATTGTGAATACAAATATGGAAGAATGAACTAATATTGTTTAAATTTTTCATACGCCAATGCCAAATGTTTTACGAGTATTGATCTAAATACCATTTATTGAGCATGCAATATTTGTAATTATTTGTTAATTAAAACACAGTTAGTCCGAAAAGATATTGTAAGTGCCACATGCATTATAGAATATAAAGTAAATCAGGTTATAGAAAGCTCGTACTCGATTGAGATTTTTTCCGCTTATAAAAACGAACATGGCGGTTATCGGCCGTTAGCGGTAATTTAACGGACGTAATGCAATTTTATTCGGAATCAATATATGTAATATCAAAATATTTTCAATGAACGATTTATTATTTTAGGCATGATATGCTTTTACTATAATGAAATATTTTATAAATTTTAATGTGGTATTAAATGATTGTAAGAATACTGGTAAAATATTTGTCCGATTTTACTGTTCAATAAAATTTACAAATGTAATATATGTTAGAATTATCATATAGCTGGCAGTAAAATTAAGTTAAAATAAAAATATGTATATTTAGGACAAGTTCAACAATATCCAATAGCCGACATGGGGCGAAGAAAAAAAATATGATGACCATGATCACTATATCTGTCGTGAAAAACGAATAAGTGCTATCGATATACTCGTATTCACTTTGTAAATCATTTGAATAATATATATAAACGTATTTATTTGTATTGTATTTAATTCAAACTATTGCTTTAATTTTACGCAGTTTTATGGAGTTTTTACAACGACTACCAAATTAATTATAATTACTTATAACCATAGATTAAATCAATTTTTAATTAGATAATATGTTGTATGAGTTATAATTTCGGCAACTGCGTTCATAAAATTGTTTAATAATAATTATTTATTCTTTTAATTGAGATATTTTATATAAATCAAGAATTGTGCATGCAATTAATGTTAATATTTTTGTCTGCTTATTTAATTTTTTGTTGTTGTTTTATTTAGCAAATTATATTTTTCATTAATATCGATATATTTGTGTGTGTGTATAATATATTTCATATACTATTAATCATTCGTGAAAATTCATTATATTGAAATTATAATACAGTTGTTATACATATTCCCACTAATATATTTTTAAAATATATATTAAGACCGGTTATACCTTCATCAGTTGAATATATTGTGATGGACGAAATTGTTCTGATTTTTTTTTTTATATGAAAACTGTAGTATTATATAAATAATAATTTAGATATTCAATATTTGGATGCAATGAAACACATTGTGATGTTTTTACTAGATAAATTGCTACATTTTCATTTATTTGTAATATTGTAATATGAATTAATATTTATTATTTGTATATTTGACACTATAGTTTTATATTTTTCTTTCAATAAAATTTAAAAAAAATTGTGTCATAAAATATATTAATAATTAAATTCAAATAGCGTGAAAATATTAATGGTGTTTTCTCACCATTCGTATTAGTGGTCGTTCATAAACCGTTTTTTACCCCACCCCCCCCCTCATGTAACACCGTGTAGGTATTCAGCTTGAACCTTCCCTACGTCCTCTTAAAGCTTACGTAACTTTTCACATTAAATAGGAATGCAATTTAAAATCAACTCTTATCCACTTTTTGAGAGGAAAAGGTATTACGTAAACATAAAAATCAACCGACTCTCCCCTTATAACGCCATGCAGGTGTAGGTAGCACCCCTCCCTCCCCAACAAGAGAATTAGGTGGTTTATGGATGACCACTAAGACCATCTAAATATGAACAATTTATTGTTCACTAGTATTACTCATTTGCTCTACCACAGTATCAAGAAAGATAAAAGATAACGATTTTCATGTATGTATATGACATGAAGATTCGATCGAGACCTCAATATTGTAAAATGACATATATTTTTATGTTGATCTTACATATTGAAGTACCAGACTGTGTTAATATAATAAAACTGATGGTAATCTTATAGGTTGTTAGATTACAGTACAATTAGGCACGTGTGTTCATGTGGTGATGTTAGGTAGACCATGTTAGAATGAAGACTCAATCATTAGCGATGTAAAATATACCCATAAAATCATAAATAGAAAATGGATTGATATAAAGTGAAAACAATAATAAGTAAGTCGAGTTAAAATACTATTCATTGAAATACAATATATGCAGCATATGAGTCAATTATAAAGACTGTAGCTAGACTTCCGTGCTTGACAAGTTTGTATATTACGGAGATTTTTATTTGTTTAAGTTCTAGTTAACTTCAATCGTTATAATTATTTTAAAATTGAGTTTTTTCATTGAGATATTTTTTTCTTTGCTTGGCCAAGGATGCATTGTATTGAACTAAACTCGTTCTCGATTTAATAGGGTCAAATGTGTTGCCTGGATCTAGCTTATAACTTTTCTAACTATAACTGATGACATTCATTTAATTGATCCATTATCATAAAAAGTAAAATGCATCATTGATAGATTAAAGGTATTGATAAAATTACAGACCAGAAAAGAGGTTGATAGCAGGTGAAAACTTGTTGAATGATTGATGGACGTGTGATGTTATTCTATTTATGGGAATTGATAATTGACTAAAGGATATTGAAAAGACTATTTTTTTCGTTTTGAGTGGTATATGAAAATAATTTATTGTAAATAATACTGATTTTACTAAATATGTTTGTTAAAATAGTTATTCTGTTAATGTAATTATCTTTAATTATATGAACTGATAAATGAATTAAAACCGTACGAGTAATATAAACATAAATAATTTGGAGTCATATTCATATACATACTAGTGTGTAAGATTATTGATATTTTTTTTACATAATGCCTAAAATATCATGACAGTATATTTATATTCCAGGGTTTCTTTGATATTCATTTATATAACTCTGAAGAAATCAGTTTTACACGATATAATACAAATGATAATACAAACATATAATATGATGAAAATAAATTTTAATTGATCTCCACTTATATGAGTGATTTTTATAGAACTTATCTATGTTTGCAAAGAATTTAATTATTAATTATTCGAGCTGAGAGTTTTTTTATGTTTTTCTATGAATATTTTTAATACTATTATAAACATAGAAATTGTATACACAATGTCATATGTTGTTTCAAACAAGTTGTATAAATAAATATTTGACTACATACACAGGTAAAGATCCAGTTTAAAAAAAATTAATACTAATGAAAAAAAACTCTTTATACTGTTATAGACCGCTCCAATTTATGCAAAATGAATGAATACAACTTTATCTCACTGACACACATCCGCGGAAAATATAATTAAGATACTATCAGAAGGTCGTATAACTGAAAAAAACTGTACGTACTCAAATAACGACGTGCATGTAAGCAGTCGAATATCGACTTTAATAATGGATTTTTGTACATTCACGGTCAAAAAGCTTGCGGTTTTTCACGGTCCGTTGCTAATATCCACTCTTAATGCCTTAAAACAATCCCAGTCATATCTGATGGAAAAAATAATATACATATAAAACGAGAGGAAGACTTAATGCTACTCGATAAAAAAATATTTATTTTATAAATAAATAGTGTGCAGTTTATAAATTATTATGCACATTGTTTTATATCTATGCTATATAAAATCCAACAATTCTAGAAAATAGAAAAACTTGTTTTTTGTTTATGAATGATCCATTATTCCTCCATTTACGCGGGTAATTATTAAGACAAAAATACCAAGTAAATAGAGCTACAAGAAAGCCGTGTAAAAATTAACATCGGTTTCATATTTTACTCTTGTTGAGATATATTCGTAAAATAGTAATTTAAATTAATTTGAGACTACTGAAATTCACTATTTTATTGTTGTTGGTTGCACAAAGAACATATCTAGATTGCGCTGCTTATTTGTTTGTTTTCTTTTCACTTGAGCCTTTAATGTCTTTTAATCCGAAACATTGACCGCATTTGAATTACTGCATCTTGCAACTAGTTAATAAGCAAAAGAATTTAAATTGTATACGGCGAAAAATGAATTTGCCTAAATGCAGACAGTTTTAATAGAAAAATACTGTATTCGGTAGTTTCAATGATAATTTTATTTATAAAAACCTTTCAATATGTAAGAATAAAAGATTCAGAAGTTAATACACCAAGAATGGTCGACGTTGTTAGCGACTGTCAAATACCTTATTACGCATACGCAAGCCACCGTAGAATTGCACAACCTGCAATGGTGACACCTTTCCTTTGTTTTTATAAGTTTAAGGATCAAGTAAAATTTCTTAAAATTCTCAGGAGCATGAATACCTACGTAGAAATTGCATTTTTCCGTAATATATCTATGTTTTTTCTTGTTTAATATGATTCATGTTTCAGTGGTATTTACAAAATCTTAGTTATAATTCATACGAAAGTTTCAGTTGCACAATTAACTAAAAGTATAAAATGTGAACTATGTCTAAATTTTCATAAATTATTTTGAAAAAATGTACATGCGCAAAAAAAATAAAATAAAGTTTTTACAATTCTTCAATAAACGTTCACGTGGAAATATTTTTTGCATTATTAAAATAAAATATATTGATACACATATATACTCGTATATATATATACTTTCAAATAATAACACAATTTTATATTCTTATTTTAATGGTATATGAATAAAATAAAATATTGTTTTTTATTGTTAGGGGTCGTCCATAAACCACGTAACGCTCTTAAGGGGGAGGAAATGGTGACCACCAACGTCTACACAGCGTTACAAGGGAGAGGGGGGGTTAATTTTTATTGTTACGTAAAACTTTTCCCTCTCAAAAAGTAAATAGGAGGTGATTATAAATTGCATTCCTGTTTAACCTTTCTGTTCTAGAACGATGTCACAACCTGGTGAGCTGTGAATTTTTGGACAAAAATATTTCTTTTAAAAGTTCATTGACTATTGTATAATGAATGTTTCTTTATCATGCCTTTATTTTTAATGACCATATTATAATCAAATCTCTGAGTTTTTATAATTAAAATCATCCAAAATATCCAAATTTGTCTATCAAACTACTTTTTAAGTTGTGCGAGTTAACTCGCTTCTGGCACTTAATCGGTGAATATAGAAATTTAACTTTTGAAAGGAGAAGGGGGATCAAGCTGAATGTCTACATGGTGTTACATGGAGAGGGGAGGGTAAGAAAAAGTAGGAATAAACGTTACGTGGGTTATGGATGACCTTATACATTTTCAAATTAAATATATTTTTTGAAAATGAGTACATAGAAAGAAATATGTTATAAGTGCAAGATAATGGTTATCAAAAAAGGATTGACAGTGCACACAATTCAAATATATTAATAAAAACCAAAGGTTGTTCATTTATTTACAATTAATATATATATAATAATTCACTCTGTACATGCAATTTCATAAAAAAATATTTCATAGTTATAAATTTAATAATATTTAGAAAATCAAACCGTTTCGATTATTATCGAATTAACGTTCCTTAACGCCTTTGTTTTAATACTTAGTAGAGCGAATGTGTTAAATTAACCATGTATTTTGTATGTCTTGCAAATAATAAATGACTACATTAACATTTGAACACCGATTACAAGCGATACCCTAAAAATAGGATACGGTAGCCGAGTGTGATAAATAAATTAATAATGTTCGTGACTAAAAGTATAGTCAGTTTTTTCCTGGAAATTGATAAAATATAATTTTGGTTATTTGTATATTTAATACAACATCATTTAAATATGTATAAACTTAACAATTTATATGTTACTTAATGATTTAAATAAAAATTTAATTATGCAGATAAAATCGCGTGGAAGTGGACAACCATTCATTTTAAATGCAAATTAATTATAGTATTTAGCGAACTAAGGGAGTTTTTACAATTTGGTCATACCCACCTTTCAATAATATTTTAGGATTATACCTCGAGTTAATGAAAACATATGTTTTCTCTCGATATAAAAACCATTTTCAAGAAAATGAGCTTGTCTCGAATTCACTGAAATAGAGACAATGCTTTTTATGATGGATCTATCTCAAACAAAATATTTAATTAGCTTCAAATGAATCTCTAAAGATATAAATGTATCGAGGTAATATCTTCGTCATTATTGACCGGTCCCTTAACAGTATGTAGGTCTAAGCTGCAACAAAAAGCTGCATATGTAAATCGTAAAATGGATTTAAAGACTTATACTAAAGGTAAACATAAAATAATGAACTAATTTAATTCCCAACACAACGGAAACCTCAAATCACTGGTTTTTGTAAATTTAAAAATTTGTTATTTGAATTATTCATGGATATTTTCGTATCCAAACTCGTGAACTACGGTTACTTTGGGCTAACCAGAAAGTTAAATCTGATAAAATAAAGTATGTAATGATAAAGTGAATCTTGAAAAGTTTTAGTGCTTGCAAATAAATCTTCTGACATACAAATGTTATTTTGCATAGTTGGTTTACTTTTGACCGCAAAAGGTGATAACTGATTAAACAAAGTTTATTTGCCGGTATTACATCTGATAATACAAAATGCCGTTTCTCACTTAACAGCAGATTCATTTAATAAATATTAGACATTTTCGTGAATTCGATAGGTTTTCTGTATACGTTTCTGGTTTTTGTAATATTCAAAACATGAGATTAGTTTGATAGTTATGATAATCGATGTATTAATTAATATGTCTAAGAAAATTTAAATGGAATAGAAGTGACTACGTAGAATAGTAAAAAAATATTGTATTTAAAATAATTTTATACGAGAAAGCTCACATAAGTTACATATAATATTTTTTATTGTTTACACTGATCAGCAATCGTGGTGGTCTAGTGCTGATACTCAGGTCATTTTCTAGGCTTTATAGATTTGCGGATTATCAAAATATCTCTTCAAAAGAGGCTATTTAGACTTTGAAG
>JAPMAE010002411.1:0-15814 GCA_036584705.1 Rhyacophila sp. 25_7 | reverse complement strand
CTACGTTTATAATAAAATGCCATTGTAATTATGTATAGAAGAACAAAACGTTTTTCAATCCATCTTGTCACATTATAACTACGAAAAATTCAGGAGAATAATCTCTTCCGGTGGGTTTTGATCATGCACAATGGTTCTTTTATGTGAAGATAATTAAGCACAAAGACGATGCAGATAACTTCGTCAAACATCCTGCTCCAAATTACGGACTCCTGCGTTTAACTCAAACACAAGTATTTGTCGAGTAAATAAAGACATAGAAGTCTTCTTTACTACGCGCTTTGCCACTTTACATGAGTGGGAACTTAAAAACATCACCGCAACGCTGTTCAAAATAGGTAAAATGAAGAAATTTCATAAACAATAATACAATTGTAATTGTACAATTCTCATTCTTATCTCTGGCTCTCGTGTAATTTATGGTATATAAATGTTGACTTAAACAATCATCCATTGACTAAACATAGTTTTGTTGAATAAATTTTTATTTTAGAAAGAATTTTTTCATAAAACTTACTTATATGTTTTATTTTACGGCGAAAATATTTTGATTAAATCGGATATCTCGAAAGTTTTAAAGAACAAAAAAGAGTACATATTTTTAAATTATAAAAAATACTATTTTCATACACAGCTCATTTCAATGTTTTAAAAAAACAAACATTAAATGATATTTTGTAAATAAAAATACGTTTTAAATTAGTTATTAAATAGTAGCATGAACTCAGGCCGGACTACATACAAAACAAGAAACTAAAATATCTCATTCTTATTGTATAATTTTATATTTGTATTTAAAAAAGTCTTCTAAATTTCACACTTCAAATTGTAACGTTTTTTTTACCTCCTCTCCACCTAACACTATGTAGATATTCGGCTTGACCCTTTCCTACTTTCCTCTCAAAGGTTACGTATTTTTCCACATGAAAATACGAATACAATTAACGAGATTTCAACTAAAAAAAGTATCGTAATGATAACAATTAACCCACCCTCCTCTTGTAACGCTATGTTTGACTTTGGTGGTCACTCCTCCCTTCTCTTTAAGAGCGTTACGTGGTTTATGGACGTCCCCATATTTTAAATAGTAATCAAAATTATTAAATATACATGATATATGTAATATAAAATACTTTACTACGTTTAAACTGGCATCGTCAAGCAATGTTGAAATATTTAGCACTTGGCAAAAATATTATATTATGGATTTTTTATATCATAACAAAACATTGTGTTATATATAATCATTGTAATAATAATATTTTTAAACTAATAATAGGTTCATATATTCTCATTGAGTGACGTTGATTAAATTGATTGTAATAAATTTGACGTTAAAGCTAAGCATAAATTAATAGGTTTTGTTAATATATTTGTCATTAAATATAATTTTAATTAACATTATAAAAAAAAATATTTTTTCTACTTCACTGTGCAATGATTCTATAGGAGTTATTATATTCTGAGGCAGACAAGAGAGCTGATATAAGTAAAGAAAATAAACAGTGGAAACGCGGAACACGAGGAGTCTATTTAAAAAAGAACTTTTTTTCTTCTAAGTAAATATCATACAGAGCTACTTGTGGTTAATGCTTGCCATAAAATTACTCAATTTAAAATTTATCTTTTAGTTATTAGTACCGGTAACTAAATGTTTTGAATAAAATGAGGTTTGTAGTTTAAATATTTTTCAATGTATTGTAAAACTGATATGGTTACATGTTATTGTTATATAATTAAACAAAATGTATATGATACACAAACATTACTATTGCCAACATATTTTCTACATTTTGATGTGTCTTTACTCAACATTTAAATCATAGCCAAAACCTTTATTTTCAATAGATCAAAGGTGGAATGGAAAAAAAATCAAAGAGGTTTGCGCGGGGCCCTCGTTTTATTTGACTCGGATTGGTGAGTCCATTGTGTAATTTAAAAATAATAATATTCTCAGATCAAATCTGTACCTTACCATAATTTTCTTTAAATTTGGAGACACATATACATGAATATATACAATATATATATATTAATCTCTCACTAGTGAGATAAAGTATTGCGTTCGTATCAGATATTCATGATCAAAGTTAATCAAATGGTTAAGATGTGAAAATTATCTACTTGTCAATACTTTGCAATTGATAGTGTAGTACAGGGTTTTCCAAACTATGGGTCGCGAGTCAATTTTTTGGTGAGCCGCGACAACACCATAAATGCCAAGTATCTCTGAAAAAAATCAATGCGCCAAGGATAAAGTGGATCACTAAAGATTCGGTTTCTAAAAAGCAAAGCGGTCACAATATTTAACGTTTGATAACCCTTGGTATTAGTGTATTTACTATGACCTATTATATGATCATGAAACGTCGCTCTCGTCGGAAAGTGGATTACGCATCTAACTGGTGAAAATGCAAAGGTTTTTTTCACATGTATTTGTAACTCAGACAAATTAGTTGGTTTACACTAAATTTAAACTAAATCTTAAGCTAATTTTATTTTTTGTTAAAAAATCTTGAAAAATAACTTTAAATATTCCGAAGCAATTTTGTACGCTTAATTTCCAACTTTTTTACTGTAAGCTCCGGAAGATCGACCGAGATATAAATACAATAACAAGTAATAACAAAATGAACACCAAGTCGACGAACTTTTTTCCATTCACTATTTCAGGCACTATATTGCATAGTTGAACCGTCCTGTGCAGCACCACGTGGTTGAGGTAATATATCCTGTTTTTAGTACAATACTATGCAAGTGGCCGTACATCATTATAATTGCCAGTACTGACGGTTGTGTAATAGGACCATTTAAACATTATATTCTAAATATTCATGCTAACTTTGGAGAATATGGACAAGACTGCTGTAGAATTTATTGTAGTGATCATGCTCTTATGATTTCATTCTGTAACTTTAGAGTAAATACGCGTGATCAAATAAGCAGCGTTAATTTTTTCGCATTTAAAATTTATGAATCGTAAATAAAACATCTTAACCATTTAACAAAGTGCAAAATGAACAGAAATATACTAGGTTATTATTTTACTGGATATACGTGTTCTATATTATAAAAAAATACCAATGAAAATCAATGTAAATATTGAGAATGTAGTTAATGTAAAAAAATAACTTCCATATTGCGTTTCTTATTTATTATAAGGCGTCCGATCCATTATTCCGATTGAACTCGCGGAAAATCGCAGACCGCTCGTTTCGTATTATTGAGTTGACCGCAAACCGCACGCGCACGCGTCACACGCCTGTCACTAAACCACACTGCAATACGATGCCTTCAGTCTTTTTGCGTATCGTTTTAGTTCCTATTACATATAACAATATATTATTTGTCTGAAGTGCAAGAATCTATTTGCTTGTGTAATATAATATTTTAACATAGTCAATTAATTGCTATTTATTTCATTCGTACACGCACTAGAAAAGTATCCTTATGCATGAATAACTCTACATTTATTAGTAACAATAGCCAGATAAAGTGTTTTGTTATCGTTGCCGTAATCTCATACAACTGTGTACTTGTAAAGTTATATTTTTACAAACTAAATATATACGTTGATTTTTTACTTTACCAATAAGAAATTACTTCTCTTTATCACACTATACTAAGCTGAATTTGATATAGTTTGGTTGATTACATCTCAAAATTAATTGTAAAAAAGTTTTCTTAAAGATGGTAAAGAATCGTCAATAAGCCTCGTAACGTTTTTTCTTACATTTTTTCACCTTCCCCTACAGATAACACTATGTGAACATACAGCTTGACCCCCCCCCACTCTCCTTTCTTTCAAAGGTTACGTTACTTTCCACATTAAATAGGTAGTAATGCCATGAGTACGTTGGTAGTCACCCGTCCCTCTCCCTCAAAAATGTTACGTGGTTTATGGACGACCCCTAAGACATTGTCTGATTTTTTTTATACAGATATATTTTTATAATTATATTGCGTATATATTTTAAATGTCTCTTAAACAGGTTCTATACATTGAAGTAATAAATGATAACAAAACGTTTGCACTATTGTATTATGGAAAATAATCATCGACTGCAAGTTTATTGAGAAATATTAAGAAAAATAATTTACAAACAAATGAGCTTGTAGATATTATAATCATTAAGGGATTTTGGTTTTCAAATTCCGACAATTTGTAATAATCAAAGACTTTAGAAGACGACCTTCCAACTGCAATAATATATTAATGTTGACAAATAATTCTCATTAAATAAAATTTAAAGCTTTTAAGCTCTATATTTGTTTATATTGTACGTATGTGGTACCTGTAAATATATAAATAATGTACATTTTAAATTTAAATTAATTTCATAAAAAATAACGAATTTTATTACTCGATCCGAAATGGAGCATATGAGACATTTAGAGAGTGATTTCTTTTAAATTATATTTTTTTACGATAAATAATTGTTCAATATCAGCTCAATTATTTCGGTTCATGTTGTGGTTGCGAATACAAATAAATATTTTTTTTAAATGAGACTGGCCACTAAGATCGAACAAGCGACTCTCTTATTTACTTACTTACAACCAGACAATATGTCCACTGAATCACCGAGGATGACATATTATGGAAATATGACACTCGGGCGAATTATTTTTATTTTCTGTCGATTCTTGGTGAAAAAACTTTATATTAATACAGTTTTAGGAACTATTTCTATATGTACATATATATTTTAAATGTAAACTTTTTTTCTGCTACTATAATATAAAAGTGCAGCAGAATCGATTAAGCACCACTCCAGCATTGACCCTAACCGCTCATTGGTTCTGCAGTAACATTTATTTCTGGAAAAGGTGCATTAATTCAAAATATGTTACGTACTTGTAATTATGGTTGTTTTTTATTTTTCAAAAAAAATTTTTAGAAAAATATAATTAATTGCCTGCAAATTTGAATGCCTAAATAATAGTTATCAGTGTACGTAAATATAATGATCGTGATTACACATTTTGGCTGTAGCCCTGTTCAGTAACCTCTTTGTTTTAAACCAATTTAAACCTACCATCCTATTTGCCATGCATCAAACGGCAATGATAGTTGCACATCAAACAATATCACCAGCATGTGCATTTGCAATACGCTGAGGACATAATATTCCATACTGTGTGGTATTACGGCGGCTAATTGAGCATTCCAATAGCGCCCAATAATAATCGAATTAGGTAATCACATTCGCACAACAATTAGTATGTAGGCAATATTCTACATGGGAATTCGTTTGTGGGGCCAAACTGCATTTATTAGTGTCGTGTCGTATGTTCTCGAGGATCAATCGCCCAAATGGTTTGTGTTTGTCTAAAATGCCGATAGCTTGCAACAATGCAATTATTGGCAGTGGTTGCAAATACGATCCTATCGAACAAAATCAAACTGAATACGATATTATTTTTGTTATTTTAAAATTAAAATCATACTTCTTTTCTATCATATTTGACACTTACAATTAAATAATAAATAAATATTTTTCACACAATGAAATGTGTAATATAAACGCATGGAAGAGAAAAAATTTAAATGTCAGCTTAAAACAAACGCTTAATTTTATTATGTATAGCATATTAAATAAATCTATACTTTATATATATCTGTATTTGGGAGGTAAACTATACTATGACAAGGATGGCAAAATTAAGATATTGACATAGTGTAGTAAATCTTGCAACGCTCTTTCTAGTGATATACTCAATTACACTGTAATTTTACTACAAAAAAATATATGAAAAAGAATATTATACTATATTATGTTTTATTCGAAAGAAGCAACACCAAAACAACTTTGAATAGTCAAGTTAAAAGGTTACATTTTAACATAGTGTAGTTTCCCTCACAAATATAGATTTATTCTCTGATTTTCTTCGTAGTTTTTACTTCTGTTTTTTTTTTAATTATGAATTAATCGCCATAATATTTTTGATAGAAAAGCCAATATGTAGCTTTTACAACATTCTTTTTTGAATAATGAGTTTTCTTTATAATATTATACGCATAATATACATGACATTTTTAACTGAAAATGATATTCAGTATCACACCGCTGCTAAGCACTTTCCATTTCCGCAAAATCACTTCTCATTCAAAGTGCACTGTTTATACTTTGGTATAGCAACATAGAGTGTAGGTAGAGCAGTGCAATTTGGACGTGTGCCCATGAAACCGACAATTAAGTGAAATGTCACCCAGCCAATTGAATGTACGGGATGACTAGCTAGTTATGTTAACTGAAGCTCTGTGCATGTAACTCCCCACCACACGATACTAGCTGCGCTATTTGATATTAACTAGGAAATCAATTATCAACATGTCGACTTATTAGCCAGCGGTTGTTTCGGTGATCATATTTAAATTATCGTATATCAGGCAATTGTTACATCACATATTGTTGTTTATATGATATATTGTTTTTGATAATAAAAATCTTAGCGACTTGTTAAATATTTCAAAAAATAATTGGCTGTACACTTATTTGAGTTTGAGAAATTACATATCGTTTTACACATGTATTTTGATCCATAATATAGACGATATACATTGAAAAATAATAAATACCTATTAATAGTAAACAATATATCTAGACAATAAGGCATAAGTTAATAAAACAATACTACAATAATCAAAGCCGATTTAAGATTTCTATATATTTTTTAGAGTCCATATTCTCTTTGTCGATGAGTAAAAGCATGATAGTACTAATTATTATGAAATTTTAAATATATTAAACTTTTTGTACGATACGAACATTAAAAAAAAATGATATTTTAGTACATATTAATTACATATTCAAATATTTTAACGTATTTTATGTGATTTTTTGGAAAAAAAACACGAATATTTTATAATAAATTATATTTATTTTTAATCCTTGCTTAAAAGACACCACATGCAAAAAACACAGTTATATATTACATAATTCTAGAAATCGAATACGCTCTGTTTCTAGTTCTCTCTGTCCATGAGAAAGAGAGAGAGTCGAGCATCAATTAATATGGTCAAGAGCGAATCTCATTTAAAATTTACACACAACATTGGATGCCTTATTTTTAAGTGTCGTTATGATAGTATTACATTACATTGTTAGTTCCTAGTTTTATTTTCTCATTAAAACGTATTTTCTCCATAGAAAAAGAGCGAGAAAGAGAGTTTAAATACATACTTACATATAACAAAAATGTTTTCCTATAAATCAATAATTTTATTTGGTTTCAGGCCAACAAGTTACAAGTGTAAAAAGTAATTATTTTTTTTGAAAAAGTGTCAAAGGCTGTTGGATTTATAAATACAATTTCGTTCTTTCAACCGACTGTTTAAAAATTGACATGAAAATAATGACGCTCATCATCACATATATGACAATGAAAACACATCATTTCCTTCTCAAACAAAACAATTTTACTGGCTAAGTAAACAAACACACCTTGCAACGTACGTGTTTTTCAAATTCAATTCTGTTTGCAGTTCACGCCTTCGCATTCAAACCAACTGAGGGCAAACGTAAAACTTTGTATTGTTTTCTAATAGCAACTTCCAAATCAGTCCAACTCACCCGTTTTACCCTCTCACTAATACACGACTTACATCAATAACTTTTTATATTATTTGAAGCTAAATTGACATTAATAGTAATGGAATATTTCAATGTAACAAAACAAGACAGGAAATAATACGCGTTTTTCTCGACTAGGTATTTTGAATGTAGTACGTTTGATTGTAACTTATTAGAAAGAGACAGAGAGTAGGCAATCACAAATAGGCAACCCCTAAATGCTTATGTGAGTTTAAGCGTCACGGTATTGTGAACAGGAAATCAAAAAGGGACAGACAATAATAACAGAACGCTGAGTAAATTTATTAATGGACGGGTAGCGAAATGACTAAGTAAATGCTTTATGCGATGTACACCTCCACAATGGCACGATTGAAACACATGGCATAGGGTTTTGTTTGTAACGTATAGAGAAAGAAGACAATGAACGGAAATGGTTTCAACTTCATTGTATTCAAATCAATATCAAGAAATCGGTACTATATGTGAAAAAGATTACGAAATTATTTACTAGCAAACCAGGCATTTGCCTAAAACAAGCGGTTCCCGAGTACGTCAGTTTATATCGATGAAGCTAGTTTCAAACAAAACATACGGTATTTAAAAAAGAACAATATTGATACGTCGGTAAACCAAATTTGAATTCGAATGAAATTTAAAATTTAAAATCTTTTCACATATTGCGCCTGATTTCCATATGTAAAACACTTTTAGAAGAGGTCTTAATAAATCATTTGAACAAGTAGTTTAGAGCAATATATTTGTATTTTATAATTAATTATTTAAAAAAAAAGTGTTTCGACACACATATGAGTATATATGGATGCATTTAATAAAAACTGTGAATTCAATTAATTTAAAAAAATGTGTTCAGTACTACCATATTAATATCGTAACCGAAAAACGATGTATTTATCGTACATAATATACTACACTGACTTTTTAAAAAACTTATTGTATAAAACATAACAGTGTGAAAAGAAAAATTAGTTTTTATTATATAATAAAGCATTTTGAGTGTGAGTGCATTTTTATCCAGTTACAAGATTTGAAATTATGATCCACTGATTTACCACCAAAATGCTACACTGACCTAACATACGTGACGTTAGTAATTAAAATTTTAAAAAGAAAAAGAAAAAAGTTTCTGTAATCGAATATGAAAATACAGTGAAAAATACTGAAATAAAATATTTAAAACGTATATTAAGATTTATACACTATAAAGCGGCGGTCACCAAACTACGGATCCGGTTCTACGGAGATTTTCATGCAGCCCCCCGACTTTTATTTAAAAATATTATATATAAGAAATAATAATTTTATGATTTGGTTACAAATACATGATAACAATTTTTCTTATTGTGATAATTAATTTTGATATAAACTATATTTTCACATATGTAAGGTAAATTGATGTTCTAATAAGATTTTAATAAGAATATTTGTCGTCCTGTCCTCAATATTCTTAAAATTTCAATCGGGCCCATTTCTCAAAAATTTTCGTGACCCCTGCTTATAAAGTAATGATTATAGCGTTGGTACTTTCAGTATTTTGTAATAATATTTTTATTTAAAAATTAAGCAACATTAAAATAGTTCTTACATGAGTTTTATAGTAAATATTGCTAATTATTAAATAACTTCTTATTGTCTATAATTTGATTCTAACTATTAATACAAATCTTTTTGCTACAAATATATTTGTGGTCTGTTGATTTGAAAATTTTGAGCAATTTGAGGTTTGCTTGTAATATACATTTATTCTTTTCTAGGATAATTAAGCAATTTAATTCAAAACATAATATTGTTGCATAAAAAAACAACTGTTATTTGATATTCCTACCAATAAATGTTATTAATAATCATATACAGTCTAGATTAGTATCAAGATCAAATATTAGATTTTTTTACAATAAATTTCAGTTGAAACTGTATAAAAACTGTGTTGGTGCAAGCTTTAAAAATCATATGCGTATCGAGATGTATTTTCCACCCTTTGAGCCTTCATGCGACACGTAATACAATATTAGGCCACCCACTACCACCTCTAGCCCCCATCTTTCTCTTTCTGTTCTTTCTGTTCTGTTCTGTGGGTTCGTGTGTGTTGATTGCCTTTGTCTACCTTCTAAAAAGCTTTCAGCCGTTCATCAAGACGGAGCTTTATATCAGGGGAGACGCAAGCCTGTAATTATTATTATGATTCCATACATTTTCACGATTTGTTTGTCATACAAGTAGCAAACATAATAACTTACAACGTAAGAATGTGTATTCATCAGGGTTTCTTTGTCAACGTAATTATCAAAATTTTCGTTGCTTTATTTCCGCCATTATTATTAATTAATTATTAACTACAAATTTTTCTATAGTATTTTATATATTTATTCAACAATATCACATAACGAAATATATATTTTTTATATAAAAAAATAACTTAAATTCCACACGTATTTACATGAAAGTACTTCGACTTACAATAAGCTGAAATAGTCGACATAATAATAATAATAGTAATTATTTTTAATTACATTATATACTAATTGGAATAAAATGCAATGGTCTTAAATAGTTATTTCCATAAAATATGTATTAAAATCAAAACAGGTTTCGTTTCTTAAAACACTTTTAACTAATCTCAAGTGTCAAGCAAAAAAACACGGTTTTACTTAATTTTGAATTATTTTTTCAGTAAATAAGTATAAAAATATTTTGTTTTTATTAGAATATTGAAACGTTTTTTACCAATTATCGACAGATTGCAGAAATAATTACTCCATACACGATTATAATGCATTTTCAAGTTTTGTTCATACCAACGATTTGTGTATTCCTTGTAGCATTCTGATCATATTCAAGATTCGTGATTAACTTTTTCAACAACATTTTGTTCTTTAAATCTTATTTAAAAAAGTTTTTATAAAATAATTTAATTTGTTGATTGAGTTTGAATAACGTTAACCTGTCCGGGAGTATAGACTCGCAAATGGGTCCGCTCAAAATAAGCTTTGAAGAAGTATAGACGTATATGTAGGTCGAGCACCAAGCAATAAAATACTCCTCTAGATATAATTTATGCATCAAGGAAACATTATACAATAATAGTATTGCATATATTTATTAGAATTCAAATTTAAACCTCGACTAATGAACAAACTTTCACTCAATTATGAAACCGTAATTTAAAAACTCACTATTGAAAAGGTTAATATAATAATTTTGATGTAAAATTCATATCACAAATATTTAATAAAATAAAAAGAGATATGTAATGACACGTTGTTATTATATTGTTGTAAAACGATACATTATTAAAAAGTTTCTAGCACCTGTAAAAGCTCGAACATAGTTATTTATCTACATATCCTATTCGCAGTAAATTAAACGCATGAAATAAGCACTCGTATTTGAAATACAAGAGTGTTCCATACTCGATTTCATAAATTCATTAAAATGCTTCTATGATTGTAGCAGAGGCACGTAAAATTTAGCGGAACTAAAATGCTGGCACATACGAGTGAGCTCGCTCTACCATTCATTCAATTAAGGATACCAGGACCACTCTGAGTTTCCTTTTGAACATAATAACTACGTCAAATTTACTTGGCACTTGCGCTTTACACGTTAATTAGGATATCGCGATTTTTTTATGATACTATGGATATTTATTTAAATTTGCGATAACTTATTTATTATTACATGCATCGCCTTTGACAATATATAAAACGAAATTTCAATATTTGTATTGTTTAGCAAATTTATTCTTTTATTTCGATAATTTATGTATGTGGCATTCAATTTTTTATTATACATATTAATAGTATTTTATACAATTTAATTCTGAATTTATAATCACAAATTAAATTTAAAATCAATCTTTGGACTAATAATTATAAATAATTTCAAACGTTGTAATAATTTCGTTATAAGATGACGTTCATTCGCTTGGTATTTAATTATTTCGGTAAATTTCCTCAACAATCAAATAAAAATAATATTGAATGAAAACTAAAATATGTTCTATAGTGCAGAAAAGAATTTTAGTTTAATTTTAGAGAGTAGTAACTTTTAATGATATAGGACAGTCTAATAATACTATACGGTATTTCGTTACCAAGGATCGACTAATTAACCCTCCGTTACCAACTTTTCATTTCGAGTAGCAAATTAATTAATTTACAACTGTTATTTAAATGAAAGAGCCTAAAGCAGCGCAAGGGTTCATTCTTGGTGAAAATATTTTTATCAACGACAATTGTTATATATGTTATATATTCATGCTACAAAACAATAACTTAATAACTATTTTTCACAAATTTTCAATTTCGCGTTTTTACCATGCAGTATGAATTCATATTTTAATGAATTTGTTTTTTTTACTTATTATCATAATGTTTAAATAATTGTTTGATCTTGTGTTTAGAATCATTTTTTGATAATTCTAATTAAACTGATAATAGAATGACTTATTAAATATACATTTATAGCATAATATATCAACAATAATATCTATTGCTGGAGTGAACAGCCACATAAGTTAAGAAATTCAATTTTTGTTTTATTGCTGATTCTACAAGTATAAGTTAGTATAATTCTGCTCAATTATATGTAAGCATATAAGTAAAATTCTGTTTATTATGAAAAGCGATGTATATTAATATTCCCATAATCGGCCATAATCAGATAATTAAATCAGCCAAATAAATAAAAAATCTTGCGTAAATCCACATACGAGTAAGTTACCATTTTCTTGTAGTTTCAATATTTATACATTTTATTTATATTTGTAAACTTATTATAAACAGCAAAATACTTGAAAACAAGAAAAAGCTTTCTTGGAAAAAAGTATCTTTACAAAACACTACTGAAATATGTTGTTTTTTTTTTACTTATGTGGTTGTCCCCTCTGGCCTGGTTTCAAAATAATAGTTAATAAACATTTGATTTTGTATACTTTTTTATAATATGTAAAAAAAGTTAACGTTAGTTTCAAAATTTCAACTAGAAAAGTTAAAGTATAAATATGCCTAGTACCAATCAGCATTTATAAAACATCCAAGATTTAATTCTCTTAGAATAATTGAATTGTTATAAAAAAGATTAATATATTTTTATACTGCCGACATCCAAAATAAAATCCAAATGAAATAATCTCGAAAAGAATTTGTCCACGAAGTGACCGAATCCGAATCTCATTCAATCGTTGAATTAAAAAAAAGAACCGAATCAAATCGGTCGGTCAAATCAAATAAGCATTATTATAGTATTAAAATATTCCGAGCCCAAGCGGCTAAATTGTACTTAGAACTTTCACGTTTTTCGTTCAATCGTTCAGTTAACGCAATTACGTCCTATTCGCCACGCAAATACGAACCGTTCAATTTGTTTATTTATTTCATTGTAATCATTCCATTTTTTTTTTCCAATAGAAGAAGCTGAACAAATAGTAGCATAATGATTCGTCATACCGAATGAGTAAAATACGTGTTTTAGTCTACTCAATAACTAGGTTTTTACACGGTCAGTTGTAATATAACATATCAACTATTTTTCCTCAAATTTAATGACATTTAACCTGTTTAGGAGTATGTTTTTAAATACGGTTGCACAATTCGGTGTTTTTTTTTCTTCATAAATCTAGCTTTTTATTTTGAATATCATCAAATATATGCAATTCTATTGTATAATATATATTTGAAGCGTAGATAACATGTACTAGTATTTTATTGCTTGGTTTTTGACATACACGTACGTCTATACTTTTCCAAACCAAATTTTGAGTGGACGCATATGTGCGTCAACACTCCTGAATAGGTTAATATTATGAAAAACCATTTTTTGATATAAAAACAGTTAAAACACCACTTTTTTATTTGTTGGTTGCAAGTTTAAGAATCGTATCTGAATTAAAATTTTAATTATTTTTGATACTATTTTAAAAATAAAATAAATATTTAATAAGTAATGCATAATGGTGAAAATGTTAATGAAATATATTTGTAAAAATTTAGAAGTATTGTATTTGGATCGAGTATAAAATAGTTAGATATATTATATACACATATAAATATTACATTTCAGTAGCGTGCCGTTATACGAGCATGTTATCATAAACGAGAAACAATGTTAGAGTTCATTTCGAATTTTAATTATTTCTATAAATTACACGCTTTTAACATGATTACAAAATACACAATATAAATATATGATTCAAAATTTAGCTTTTAATGAACTGGTTTTGAATTACAATAAAAATATATAAACAGAAGTTTCAAATTTGTTTGTGGTAAAACATGAGATATTACTGCAACTCTAAAAAATACTACTATACAATATATAATTTATTTATCGCAATTTTATTAATAAGCCATAGTATATAAGCCTACTTTCATTGATGAGTGGATAGAACATACGATTTTTTAACACGTAGTTGGTAAAAGTTACACAGGTTTTTTCATGTGTATTTGACACCGGATCATGGATCAAATTAGTTGAGATAATACTCGTAAATAATCTTAAATAGCAATCTTTATATTATAGAAATTCCTATGATCCGTTTTAATGAAAAGAAGTATACAAAAATGGTAATAAAGCACATTTCTTATTATATGCAATATATTAGGTCACACGCATGATATATTGGGAGTTATTTTGTAATTTTCAATACGATAACTCAATACTTAATGTTATTTTAATTTTTATTATTGAACACGCCATTAACTAGGATGAAAAAATTAACATATAAAATGATATGTTAATATATGCAATCCCAAGCAATTGAAGAAAAGCGAGATTAAAAATATTGTCATTGTTTAACTTAGGTGGCAAAAATATTCAGAATATGAATTAAAATAAGAAATGACATATTTTCTCTCCTTAAGATATATTTTAATAATAAATTTTGTCAACCTATTAAAAGTGTTGTGTACACAAAAGTAAAAAAAAAAATGTAAATCACACATTGTGAACAAATAATTGATCAATGACCCGTTATCCGGATGAAAATTATCAAGTGTCATGTATTCCAGTACGATATTCAGTTTTCACATTTCAAGAGGAAGTCCCATACTTAAAAGTACTAGGTGGAATTCTAATAATGCTATTGTAAGAATGTACAAGAAAATTTCGAGTATATGTGGATGCTCTATTTTGACGTAACTCGGCGTTAAAACTGTAAGCATGTCGTTCATAACACAAACATTCAAACTGAACATATCTCGGATACCGTACATAAGTGGATATAAAACTGTGAGAAAGTATTCAAGGAACGTCATTATTTATACTCGTAAATAAATATTTTAAAAAGATGACAACAATAAATACTGCAACGCTCTTTAAAAAAGCTAACTATGATGCACCTGTATACTTGAGTGCTACCCAACAAAAATGGAAATGATAGCTTATATTTTGTTGTAAGTAGATGATCACTCTATAATAATTAATAAATTTGTTTTAATATGTATGAAATTGAATAGTTGTTTTTGACAATAATTGTAGTAGCGTAATGTTTACTGTAATATTTAGCGTATACAGCTCAAGTAAATAAATAAATGTCCTTAATTTAAAAAAAACTTAATTAGAGTGGTTTAATGAAGATAAATTCATTTGGATTTAATGATTAAAACTGAATAAATTATTTTTTTGAACCAATACAATTCTCGTTAATTAATGAGTGCTGATGAAAAAATAGTACTGTTTTTAAACATTTTCCACAAATATATATTTTTTAATTTCCAAGATCGGTTTTATTTATTACAATATTTTCATGAAGTTAAATTTTTAATAATATATTTGTAGAAAATATATATAAAAAACGGTGTTATGATATATTTATCGGTGTGTTATTTTATATTATATGATAGCTTTTTAACAAGGATAGTCAGTAGACAAAGATAATTAGATTAGTTATATTTAATTGTTTCTAAAATAAGGCATCATTTGGTCAGCATTTGAAGCATGAGTCATTGATTTTTAATAAGAATGCGTTACATAATTTTATAATGTAGGAAATAGTTAAAAGCAATGGTTGTAAATTATTAAATAATTAGCTAATTTGTGTTCCCGTTTTGACTTCAAATGCAAATGAAAAACCCCCAACCGACGATTTGAATTCACAAAAAATATGTATAATATTTATTATTACGTAATTATTTAATATTTCATTTTAAAATTTAATTAAAATTTAGCTTCATTATTTGAAAACGTTGTAACAGACAGAATCGGTATTGAAATGAATA
>JAPMAE010002409.1:2563-17168 GCA_036584705.1 Rhyacophila sp. 25_7 | reverse complement strand
TTAAAGAAGAAGGAGAAAAGAAAGCGCAGATGGATGAAGGAATGGCTCAAAAAAAGGTTGCACAATAAATAACTATATTGTGCGATCTTTCAATACGGCCTACAGACGGTCAATATTATTGTACGATATCGATTATTCAGCAATATATTGAGTATAATATTGATCGTCTAGGGGCCACTTAAGATTTGTTTTGTAGAAATTAATAAAAAAATCATACAAATAGAATGCAACAGAAGTAAAACAACAAAATGTATCATGCAGTTAAGTATATTCAGCACGTATCGATAAAGTTTATGTTTTTGAATACTTATTTAATATGGCAGGTCAACTATTATAAAAGAATCTCGTTTATTCAACACAATAATGTTGCAGTGTAACGAATTATTTTTTATGATCCCTCGACGTTCCGTATAACGAAATTTAACCTATATAGTTTCGGGACAGTACCCTCTTCTCAGAGCGCCTATGTCGCTGCAGTGGGTGGGTATCTCCGTATCACCATCATCATCGCGACGATGTTCGTGTCTGTAAGTCTTCACGGCTGAAGCGAACGATATCGAAAGTGGCGAGCCGCCCGGCGAAGCTAAAAGCAGCCCCGCTATTTCGGTCCATTCCCTCCTCGGGCGAATCCTCCTCCCACTCCGCGCCGTTGATCTCGCAAGGTGCGCTCGCCCGACACTATCCGCTCACGACTTGCAATCGACCGACGTCTTGCAAACCCAAGTCTCGGGAATGACTTGACTTCTGCTAAATGAACTCGTGGACTGATAAGTGGTATTTCAGTAAAAACGAAAAACGACATAGGTATATACTTTATGAACTAGATTTTTTAAAAATATTTTTTTATTTTTACACACATTTCTGTGCGACCGCGTCGTTGGTGTGCGTTTCGTTGTGCTAAGTGTAAATTTAAGTGACAAAAATGTATCAGCAATCTTCCGAGGAGAAGACTGTCAGCTCTGCCGAGCAGACGATGAGCCGGCAGGAGCAGAGAGTCAGCCGTACGGAGCAACACTTCACGCGGCAAGTCACCAGCCAGCAGCGAGGTTCACATACATTTTTTTTTATTATTTCAACTCAAAGAATACCACTGTCCATTTAGATAGGCTTTGTATTCTGACACCATGTCAAACTGATAACAATCGAAACTGTTTATGGCGCGAACATTTTGAATCGTTCAATTGAAGCTAACATCACGGCGGTTATAACTGTATCTCAAAGTTTATTAAAGATGTGATAACATATATTAAAAATAAAGTGTTTTAATAAAATACAACCAATGTAACAGATAAAAGTGATTCTTTGTATTATTTAAAATAAATAGAAACACGTTATAGTATAATAATCGCTAAGAAATGTTTGCAATATTTTATACCTTTAATTATTTAATATGAATATATTTCTATTTCATTGCCAAATTGATTTATTGTTGTTCAAAATGACTGTACTTTGCAGCTGTGAAAATCCTATTATGTCACATACTTTGACTGTTTTGCGCCTTATTTTCAGGCAAGTTCCAGAACTGTCCGAAGATTGCTGCATTGCGTCCACACTGATTAACCCAATATTCCAATTCATCTTTATCAAACTAAACTTAATTATCGCGTACTTATCTAAGAATGTCAATAAATGTTTAAAATAACCTGATCAAAATTGATATATCGTATGGTGGTGGACGGAATATTGGTATAATGTGTCACCATAATAATTTTGCTCTGTTAGTGTTGCATGTCCAGGGTTGTTCCGTTGGTCGCGGAAATTTCCCGAAACAAATTGGCTGCAAATGTTGGCAAGAGGGGCGAAGCGAAGCGCCAATCACAGGGACTGGAGATGAGCGAGATGTAAACGGGAAGGATCATCTTGCCGCATGATTCGGATCTATATCCGGCGAAATGTGGGCGAACTCGTAAGCGAACGATCCCCGCTCCCCGCCAAAATTAATTACGCATTACCCAGCATTCTTTCCCAATCAATCAATTATTCCTAAAATCAATATCAAAAAACAATAAATCCTTGATTTGCTCTTCGTAAATTGTCCCGCAAAAAATAACAAAAAACCATTCGACAAATCTGATTAAACTGTCGTTTTTTATCTAGCGGAACAGATATTTTTTGTGTGGTCTGTTGTTGTATTGCCATGAAATGCGATGTCATATTCCCGCCGCTATTTATGATTGTCAATTTTGCAGCGCTATTTTGAATTTACTCGTATTTATGACTGAACCCATCACAAATGCGCGATTTATCTGTTTGTTTATTTATTATATTTTTAATTGGTTTACAGAGTTGATTTGTATAATAATAAAAAAGATTGAGATTCTTTGGTCGAATTCATACTTCATATTTTTGGGCAAATTTTTGTTTATTAGCTTCAATTTTAACACATTGAAATTACATTTTTGTGTTATAAATAAAATAATATTTGCAATTCTACCACATAGAAATAACTTTGTAACCAAAAAAAAAAGTAAATAAGTATACAAATCAAACCAGTATTGACAACAACACTATTTTTTATTCATTATGAAATAGCTGTTTGAGATCATAATCAAATAAATATATAATAAGAAAAACATATACTTTAAGTTGCGATGTCAATACTGTTTATTTCAAAAATCAATGCATAATATTGTTAGTATTATGGAAGAATTCGCAAAGCATCGCGTACCTGAAAAGGTAAGTCATATAACTAATTAAAACAACTAAAACAATAACAAAAATAATACAAACGTATTATTTTTACATGTAAATACAAAATAATAACCTTCACATACATTAATGCAATAACAATAATTATCACAAACCTTGCATTTATTTTACAGTTATACCTCTCATTGTACCGTATTCTAAGAAATAATATTTCATTATGAAATTTTGTTTTTCACTTTATAAATTTAATGCCGGAAATATTAGTTTATTTTCTTTTTCGTTGTGTAGCCGTTGCAAAAAAATAATAATAATATCTACAGATATCTGAACGAAAAATCCATTCTAATTATCTGAGCACTCGATTATTTTCGAAAAACATTTTACCACTTAAACTTTTCCATAATGAAATATTATTTACCGATAATTTTATGTATAGCTTATAGCGTTATATGCGATTTTTTTTATTTATTATATATAATAAAGAAGAATTCACTTTTAATATTCATTTATTTATATTTTGAAAATTGCAAAAGTATGTGATTAAATGACAACATTTATTTTATGATTACTTTAAATATTTGCATTTAGTGAGTAAGGAATGAATTATGATAATAAATGAATATATTTATAGTATACATTCGAGTAATAGATTGTTTTACCAATATCAAATAAACAAAGTTAATCTAAATATTGTCCACAGTAAAATGCAAAAGTTAAACGCCAATGCTGCATAAAGAATTTCAGAAAAAGGCAGGGTGTCAACTATTATGATAATCGATGTTTAGGGTATATTTTGTAGATTCAATTATACGTAAAAAGCGTCAATAGTATTCAGATGCTCGATTTAAATACAGTATTCAAAACATTATGAAGCATTTTACATGTTATATCGATTATTGCCCAATAACAATATGACTATTTCGTAATGGTTTCAACGTTAATAGTACGCATATTTCAAAGAAATACATTTTAGTGCGCGAATTTTAAATTATTTGTTATTTTTTTACATTTTTACTTTTATTACCCGCCATTTAAGTCACGTAGTAGATAAACGATTATCAAATGAGTAAAAGGCTTTTACTATAAAATTTATTTTATTATACATATATAAAGTCAAGGTTCTATAAAACTTGTCTCAGTCTCGCATAACGGAACTTTTACAAGTGTAACGAGATAAAGAGACTTACTCGACTTGTCTTGCCTAAGGGTCAATAAATAACAATTTCTTAGTATTTAATTGAATCTTTATTGCAATTTACGATTCTCTTACAATGATAAAATAATCAACACACTATTTTGTAAATATTTTACAGCTATAGAAATTTTATTATTTGAGAAGATATTCAACGTATTCAGCTTTTACTATTTATTTGTTTTATTCGATATAGAAAAAAATCTTTTGAAAAAAAGACTATACAGACATAAAAATAATAATCATTGTACATCAACGAGATTTTTTCTACATTGAAAAGCTATAAAAAACGTACGTAAAGTCAAATATTTGTTAAAACAAAAACTATGTGTAATTGATACTGACTGCTTAAAGACATTTTTTTACTATATTTCGTATTTATTTATGAATTACTCTATATTTTTATGCATTCTCTATGTGCATGCGTTTAATGATAAAATTCAACGGAGGCAAAATACCTAATACCAACTCGAAGAAATATCTGATAAATGCAGTAGCTCTGATTTTGGTAGTTGCTATTAATGCCATAAGATTATAACCCAAGCCCGCGTATCCCCCACGTCGATTGACACAAATATATCGTACATTATTTAATACTTTAAGAGTTAATGCTCATGTAAACTATATTTGAAGTGTTGCAACTAAAAATAAATACATTTTTTGCAGTTTCATCTCTGCAGCCGAGAGACTTATTTAAATTATATTTTTACCTTATTAAAACCGATTATTATTTTATTATTGAACATCATTGTAGACCAGTTTTTAGAAATGTATATTTATTTCTAAAGTCAAATTTCAAAAACAAACGAAATGTAAAGATATTTTTAGATTTGTTGTAGTTTTGTTCTCATATCACAAAACCAATTCCACTAACATGCACCGTTTTCACAGTAATGCAAGTGTATAATTTTACATGTAAATTAACTGTACAACACTTTTGATATGATATTTAGAATATGTAATAAAATGAAAACAAATTCACGAAATTACAACAGTATTTAGAAGGGACCCTGGCAATTAGTAAATTTTACGTAAAATATATATAATTATTTCTGAGTCGTATAGTATTAAAGCATATTTGTCCAATTAGCTGAATATATAAATTGTACGCGCATTTATAACATTTTCAATTTAGGCATTACAAATTAAAAACGTATTCTAATCCAAAGTCTTGCTTCGATACGTATTGTCTTCATACATCTTCTCATATCGAGAAATTCTATAAGACTATTAGTAAATGTTACTAACAACGAAATATGAAAGAAATCCTTCTGTTTCATTTATTTTATTATTTTAGTTTTAATAATCCTATCGTGATATTGAATATTTCAATTATATATAAAACAAAATCATTTGTACAATATGAATTATAAAACAATAAACAGTGCTATAAATGAAAAAAAAACATTTAACAATTTTTGACAGTTTAATTTAATTCCTCAATAAATACATCACTATAGTATAATTTTTTACATTTTAATGCTAAAAATCTGGTTTTTATACTGTTCATTCATAAAAATAAAATCTTAATAATATAACCAGTTTATTTACATACAACGTTTTTTCGGTTTCGTTGATATATAGACGAGTACATATTTCTTCTTTTTTCTTTAACCATATCCGCTCCGAATCGAAGCATATGGATCTTCACAATGTGAAGATTGTTTTGACGGTTTTTTTACGAGTAATAATTCTCAGTTATTAACTCGATCAATTAGATCCATGTTCTGGTTTCAAATGTGCATAAAAAAACCTGTGTAATTAATGCCAGCTACGGGATTTGATACCCCCTAGACCCTAGCGAGTCGGATGCGCTATCCACTCATCTACGATGGTGACATATTTACATAAATATTATTCATGAAGAGCGATTTTTCAACAATAGTGTTATATATTTTTTTTAAATATATTTGTAGCAAATAAACCTGTATTATATACCAAATAAACATAAATGCGAATAAAAATATAGTAGTGTATTTATGGCTAGATATTTAATCTACATAGTAAAAAAACTATTTAACAATAGGTTAAAATTCTTGTAATTCATGTTATTTTCGGTAAATACTTGAATGAAATACAAAAAAATGCATTAGTTGACTTTTACAAGTATATTATTTAATATTGTTAAACACATGTCTCGGTTTAAAAAGAAATTACCTAATCTATATTTACTTAAACGCCTATTATTTTACACCAATACATGATTTACAAATTCACTAACGATTTTCAACACATCGTTGGAAAATAATAAAAATGTCTCAGCAAAACCGTGATTTAAAACAAATGGTTCTTTTCCAGAATTACAAATTATACGTCTGAACGTAAAATCGACTGGCTGCAAAACACTTTTCATGCTCGCAATGTTTATTATAGGAACACGCTTTGGCAACACTTATTTGTGTTTCGTATAAACAACATCGGTAATACGAGTTTACACAAATCTGCCAATTTATTTTTGAACCTGAAATACTCTTTTAAAATTCTACCACCAAATTTTTTATGTAAATAATGATATATTGTAGCATTTTATTCAATTGAACGTTATAAATTGAAGAATCACAAATATAAATTTGAACACATTACGATTATAAAATTATAACGAATTTTCTAAAAATTAATTTATTAACAACGTGAAATTTATTGCCCAATAGTATTATTTAAAAACAATGACGTATTAAAAGTGCACATTGCTCACAAACAGTAAATAAATTCATAAAGTTTCATACTATATAATAATGTGAAAATAAATATTATTTTACTAATAATAAATAAATTGCTTTATTATCTTTATCAAATTCCCCGATTTATATTCAGAATTGAAAAGATTTTTTCAAATATTTTATGTACGATATTTATTTAGATAATTAGATTATTTAACACGTGTATAACTAAAATAGTTTGGTTCCATGTAATATTTAGTTATTTTTCATTTTTGTACCGGCAATATTGGCAGGAAAATATTTTCCATATCAAGTAACTTGGTGAGATCAACGCACATGCAAGACAAAAATTCTATTTTCCGCACTATTTATATTCATAAACATTTTCACTGCGGTGATGAAATAAATATTTATATAAGAAATTAAAATTCAAATCTTTAAATACCGTCAATAAAATTGATATTATATTATTAAGTAACCAATATATTTTAGCAAGAATTCGCTTCAAGGCTAAAAGCGCTTTTTTGGATACAAAAATATGATTTTTTCTGACGTCCTTATTATAGTTAATTACTAAATTTAATATCATTCGAAATTATATAATATGGAATAATTCGCGTATATGTAAATATCTTCTGTTTATCTTCACTGTTGATATATGCAAGTACACACGTGTACTATATTTGTTATATATTAAACAAGAGACGAGTGAATAAGAAAATAATTTTTAAACATTTTTAGTATAACGCTAGTATAAAACACGTGTATTAATATTTCTTTGTAAAAACCATTTATTCCAAAGTTTGTTGAAAATGTTTTAAATTTAATATACAACCATAAAATATTTATTTCCTAAAAACTAAAACTATCCAATGATTTGTCGTAAAGATTTTTTTATTAATGTTTTATAACAAACACATCTGCCGTTAATAAATACATCTCTCGATTATCCTGATAACCTACAACGAATCCATATAAAAAAAAATGCCAATTAGGCGCGCAGTAACATGATGCTGGCAATACACAAGCATAATATGCATATTCATAATAACGGTGCAGGTATATTCGTATGTATATTTTATACGCACTGTTGCAGATTCATACGTATGGTATTAAATCTCTTGGATAATATAATTACAATTTAGAAATATTTTCTCAAAACATGGCGATTGTAATATTCTCACTGACAGCTCTGAACACATATCAAAATATTATATATACGAGTATTTTATATAATTTGTCTCAGATTTAAGGTAATGTTCATACCAAACCTGCGAACTTGCCTAAAACAAAAAAATCTTCTATCGGTTACATCCGTGTATTGATTAAAATATCAAATTATCAATTTTCGTTAATTAGGGGTCGTCCATAAACCACGTAACGCTCTTGAGGGGGAGGGCGGGTTATTTTTTATTGTTACGTAACACTTTACTCTCTAAAAAAGTTGATTGTAAATTTCATTCCTATTTAATGTGGAAATTTACGTAACATTTGAGAGCAGGGAAAGTAAAAAAACGTTACGTGGTTTATGAAAGACCACTTATTAAGTTTATGAGCAAATGATTTATCTGTGGTGATAAATTTAACTCAGTAAATAAATTTGCAATGCACAATTTCAAATATGTTGATTAAAAACAATATTCATGGAAAAATAAGTGCGTTACAATATACAATTATTTTCAAGATTTTTTAATAACGAAAAGATTTATTGAATTAAAAAATATTTAATGCTTTTAATTTAATAATATAGATTTTATAATTATAAAACTATTCAATGTGATAAATGATACTACTTTTTACCCAAATGTAAATAATAAATGCATTAAAGTTTATAAATGACCAAAATCAAAGTATAAATAATCTACATTGAAAAATCTGCTTTAACAACGAACGATATTTGAAAAGATAGACCTAATATAGAAAATAAAATATATAGATAGACGAGCAGTTCCAAGATAGACCGCACCATTTAAAGATAAAATGAAGCTTTTAACTTCATTAATTATGCATGCATCATAAAATGTAACAGTTAAAAAATAGCACTAAATTTTAATATGAAGAAAAAATGGTTTCGCATTGATTCATTCGTACATATTGTTTTACGTTTTACCTACCTTTTCTCTTTTTCATCGAGTCACAATCGAATAAAATATGTACGCAATTTTATCTGTTCTCATATAAACTGTTGTAAAAATAAATGTTACAGCAAAAAAGAATAAAACTAGATACATTTTCGAAAATACGTTTTTATGATTGGAATATAACCCTTTTGAAAATCCTTTATATTAGGCAAATCATATAGAACATATTAATTTATATATTTTGAATCTCTTACGGTGGCTGTCTTGTTATGAGCCCTTGGGTTGCGGTTTTGAACCCGTATTTAGGAACAGATTTGAAATAGGTTTTAATTTGTAAATGTAGATAGAACATACTCGTAACTCAAAATTGTTGAGCTAACATGAGTAATTGTAGAGGAATATGGTAATAATAAAACAAATTACATTGAAATAATGCAATTAAATACAATGTCAGCTAAAATACGAGTATGTATTTTTTGTGTATTCACATTTTTTTTTAATTATACTCGAAAACTTGAAAGGAAAAGAGTTCAGGTATATTGATTTTATAAATGATTGCAAATGACAGATTTATAAAATACAGCCAACTTATAATAATCGTTAATATATATAAAGCAAATGATGAATTCAAAATAATGCAATGCCTAATCGTAAACAGTTTTTTTTTTAAATATATTAATGTAATAATTTATAACATATTGCTGCGTTACTCATTTGCACTCATATGTACTACAGGGATCGATGTAATTACAGCCATTAATATTATATATCTAAAAATATGTTACTTCGAATAATGGATTTAATCATGTAATAGAAATTTGGCACGTTTCGCTGTCATGCAAAATGGCGTTCCGATCATTTAATTCCTTCGATAATACTCATGCCTTTATTTGAATCGCGGTATGATTATTCACCAGGGATCCCAAAATAGTAGACACATAACGCGAGCATTTGTTATAAACGTACGGTGATTTAATACGGCTTGCGTCCACCTGTAGTGGGTGTTGGTCAGGTGAGCGGTCATTTCCAATAATTCCGTGCAGTCGCTTGCCAAGAAAATAAGCCGAATTATTTCGTCGCATCAACACCAATTCGTCTATTTTCCATTTGGCTTTCACCCATATTACATTTATCTCGAAATTTAATTGCTCGAATTTTCTAAAACGTATAAATACTCGTAACATAATATGTTGTAGTGACAGAATTTTTCATCGCATTTTGGGAAGTCATGTTTAAACAAATATATATATAAATAAATTGTATATCTTCGTTTCATAAGTATCAAACAATTGTTTCATTCATACTTATACGAATATATCCGGCATTAGTTGACAATATATTTATAAAAGATCATATTGATATAATAGTAACACATTGTTTATACTTATTTCCACAAACTGATATAACAATAAACGAAACCAATCTTGATTTTATTTAAATATATTTGTGAAAATAAGTAGAAAAACTCTGTTATTATTTCAATATAATGGCATTTCACCAAAGGGAAAATTGATTATATCCAAGACGATAAGAGTTTTCGCCATAATCATATAAACTAACGGCAAATATACTCGTATTCTGTCGCTAATATTTATATTATTGTACAATTTTCGTTGTTTATCCGAGCAGTTATGAAAATATATATTAAAAATGCTTTTTTGACAATGATATTTAAATCCACAATCCACGTCACTCTAAATGTGCATAATTCATTTTTACGGGTGACTTTCGCTTGGTAATTCTCACCCAACGTAAATAATTGATATCTAATTTTACGCAGTATCTTTTCTTATAAGATTTTCATGCCCTTTATAGAAGACATATTATCTCACAACACAAGAATGTTATTATCAATTGGTTATCCTGAAGACTTAGAACCGCCATTTCAATACTAACTACATACGAGTATATATTGTATAAAATAAACAATGGCCCTATTATTGTTACTATATATAGACAGAGTTCAATTTAAAAAGAATACGATGCCCATTTCTAATCGGATTTAATTATCTCTACCTAATATTAATAAAGACGCCCAAAACTTTTCATTCAAACTTGAGTTTCACTTAATATACATTTTTAAAGTTAAAAGCAAAAATCTCTGGTATTTTTTGATTAACTTAGGTTGTTAAATTATTTGTAGTACACATCTTACACTCACTGTTTCTATTACATTACATTCATATATGACAACCCTAACTTTTTTCACATATAGATAAAGATAAGTAGACACCACATGCAACTAACGAGTTTAGTGTCACGAGTTTAAACCCATAGTTAGCAAAAATCACATAGATTATTTCATGACCATTTAAAACTAAGATATACTCGTAAATCAAGTTATTTGAGTTTATAATTTTCGTAAAAATCTATCAATTTAACTTTCACATTGCGAAGATCGAAATGCTCAGTTTTGGGGCAGATACTGTAATATATAAACATTCGTATTTCTTTGTTTCATTAAATTGATCTTGACCACATTTTTAAGCTCACAAAATCAATATGCAAATAGAATATGCATTTATTATGAAAGCTGACGTGCAGTATGTAATAATAACATGCGCTGGAAGATTCGCAGGTCGAGTTTACCTGGGGCAAAGCGCTAATATTGGTAAGACGAGGTAATGGAGGGGAAATGAAATTCTTCGACGGAGGCGAGGAACTCCTCTTGAAATTGATACATTTATTTTTGCCTCTAGAGGCCGTCGGAATAGTTTCTCCGCAACCAAGTACATACACTTTATTTGCATACTATAATATATAATATTTCGAATTTATACATTCTCATAAAAACAAATCAATTTTATTGAGGATATTAAACACACTTAGTTATAACAATATTATGTCATTGAAAACACATGTTCGTCTTAATGATAACACCAAAATATTATATTAATTTGGTATTCGCAAAGAGGGCGCATTCCACTACACATAAAGAATGTCTTTAAATACAAAATTGTAAACAAAAATACTCTGTAAAAGTATTTTAACTTTAAAATATAAAATTAACATATCTTATTTCCATAATTTAATATTAGTATATATAAGGGGTGTATTTCCAAAGTGAACTTATTTCACTTCAACGAATTTGTGGCAAATGCCAAAATACTGTTTACGGTGTTGATATTACATATTTTTTTGTTATCTCCATTGTAAATTGTATGTTATGTTAAAAATGGATAAAACAAAAAAATATGTAATATCGACACCATAAATAGCTTTCTAGCATTTGTCACAAATTTCTTGAAGTGGAATACTCGTAAGTTCACTATGAAAATACACGCCTCATATTATACAACAGTTTACTGCATTTTTCATAAAACTATCTATGACTACTTAATATTAAAATGGTAATTAGTTATAGAAAGTTACAACAGAAGTTATAGTTAAAACAAAAATATATTTTTTTTATCTGATTTTCAAATACTTTTCTGATTTCATAATAGTTTTAGAAAAATATTTTTATGTTTTTTTTATAATTCAGCACCATTTATCATTAGTTAGATAGTGTTTTCTTGATTAAATAAATGTTCTTAATGTTTATATTAGTTATTAGAGTATGTCAACATTACGACACTACAATTTACAAACAAATAGTCGAAGGATTAAAATAAAGAACCTCAATGAAAGTGACAGTATTAGATTAATTATATATATTTATCTTATTAGAACCACTCGTCACTAGTGTACGAAATCCCACTAATTGAAGTATATATGAATGTAAATTTATTTGCTGTGTTTTGTAATGATATAGAGGAAAAATTTCCGTTCGTTAAATGGCAATAATTGCTGAATCATTTCTCATCTTGAAAAATTTCTTACTTTGCACAATAATTATATCTAGCAAGGCAGAAAAACGTTCCCAAAAAAAAAAACTCCACGCGACGCGGGCGGGTGCATACCAATTTGCGCACACACTCGCACACAATGCACTTTTTACAAGCGCATATTCGCTGCGTGTGCACTGGGGTGGAATCAGAATACAAATTTATTGAAATTTATCATTCTACAATGATGGATTTATAATTTGTTATCAATTTTATATGATACATTTTTAATATATTATATAGACGATACATTATTATAGAATATATCTTTTTCAATACCTATAAATGTGTGTATTTTAAAAGAGTATGTTCGACACATTTTATTCTATAAATTTGACTCCTTATTTTAATCTTTTATAAGAAACATATTTTTTAATAATTTACGAGTATGTAAACAGATGACAAAGAAAACATCGAAATACGGCCTCCGACTCAATTAATTTATAAATAATACTTTATTTATAACATTTTTATTCAATATCGACCCGCTGTTATATAATACTTTGAAAGAAAATTTGCGTCTTGAAAGATATAATTTGACACTCAGTATAATGCGACTAGTTTTAGTAAAACATATATTTCCACTCATGTTATCAATGCTTTGAAGGTTTTATCTAGTATTGAAAACCATCTTGACTCGCTGTGCTCAACTCCTTCCGTCACCTCTAACTATATAATTAATTATTGCAATGGTCAACGCAATTCTAGTATACGTAGCATAAAATAACAAGTAAACAAAACCATAACATTTACACATGCTTCTCGTGTAGACTGAAAATATATTCATGAATTATACTTATCCATGCGTAATTATATTTTACAATATCATAAGAATGTATTTTTTTATTTTAATAAATATTTTTGATAAAAAAAAAATGATTAAATATTTACAATTGTTTCAAAACTAATGATTAAAAACGAAAAAATATTTAATTTGGTCCTTCGTGTCAGATTTCAATACTCGTGCGCGATTTTATTTAGATTTTTCTTTGGAATAATTTCAGTAGTTAATAAAATACTCCATCGGAACGTATTAAAGATGCACTTAGAATTCCTCCCTAGTATTTTGTGTGCATGCTCTTTGTAATCTCGCACTCAGTGAGTTGTAAAGTTGTTGGGCGCGAACCAGTTATTGTAAACATAATATTTTAATGAACAATAAACAACTAGCGGTATAGCAAATATTACAAGTATATATATTTACGCAAACAAACTATGTCTTGTTTCACCAGCAGTGGTTTTTTATTTATAAATTTGTTTAAAATTTGTTTTATGTAAGTAAATGAAATTACTGATAAGTCGGAAAAAAAACGAAATAGGTCTGATTCGTATAAATATAAAATAATAGTCTAGTTGTATTGAATACTAGAAATATTGCTAATTAGTGATTATTATTGCATTTTTGTAATTATTCTGCAAAATTATTTATAAAACAGTCTTAATAGACGTTTTTCAATGTACAATTAATTTGTAACTCAATCTATAAAAAATTCCAGCTTTAGAAATCCAATCCGTTCATTACGAATTAACACGTTTAATGTATTCAGTATTATTATGAAAATGATTATAATTTGTTTTCAGTGTTCTTGGTTCACTAAAGATCAAGTATATGGAAGGTATGAGAACAATATTTATATATTAAAAGGCGATCAAGTATTTGAATAATAATGTATTATATCATTTGCAAAAGTATTCCGTATAACTTTCATTCGCAACATATTACATAAGCTTTTCCGTTTTAATATAGGCAATCACTTCATTTAAATGAACTCTTTCTACTTTCAAATAGCCATTACTACCTATGCCACCTTGCACTAGTGTAGTAATTTTATTAATTTACCTTTTAACTTGTAAGTGTTAATTTAAAGAGATATCATTCAGTACACTAGTTTGACTTTTATTTTGATGACTTTCTTTTTATTTTTTGCCAATCATCGCACGATTACCGGTAGTTGAGGACAACCGATGTAGAGGTAAAGCTTGCGTCGCTGTTTCTCGTACCGTTATGGCCAACGGTACGACGGTACAGTGTTGCGAGAGTAAAGCGGCGCGGCGATCCGCGAATATCACTGTTGATGTTCAAGATTACTCGCGGAGGTCGCTGGAGCGCGATTGATAGAGACCACTCGTTTCTTGTTCACCTTGTCTTCGCGCTTATGCACTTTTTCAACAATCGCTCCAAATGGTAAACATAAC
>JAPMAE010002408.1:0-14198 GCA_036584705.1 Rhyacophila sp. 25_7 | reverse complement strand
AGAGAGCTGGCGATATATATATGTTTATATAACAAGTTTACTTAATTATTTAAAACAAACAATGGTAAAATCATTAACTAATTTACTTCGAGATTAAGCATATCGTTATTAACAATGTAGAAGTATTGATATAAATCTATATCAGCATAATATTTTTATATGACAGGTTACCTAAAATATAACTAATTAAATGATATTATAATGATGAGATTGTAAATAAACACAAAATGCTGTATTTTTAATCTACAATTAACTAGTTGCAATAATGCAAATGATTAAAAAGTTGCGACTTAAAATAACAATAATTACTCCTAAAAAATTTTAGATAATAAAATGCAATATAAATATAACATATTAATTCTAATTTTATTTATTTAAGGCGTATATTTCCAAAGTGAACTTATTCCATTTCAACAAATTTGTAGCAAATTCCAAAAAACGGTTTTCAGTATCAACATTATATATTTTTCAATTTTTTGTTTCAATTGTTCATATTTTAACTTTATATGAATCAGTTTACTTTAAAAATATACCCCTCCATATTTATTATTATTAAATTTTAAATGTTTTATAGGAAAAATATGTATGACTCTATTATTATCAATTTTGTTGAAAATTGAAAAATATCTAACTACCTTAGAAAATTTAACAGATATACATATTTGAAACAATCATGTTGTGCGATTTTTTTATTATTTGCATTATTACTCTATTGTCATTAATCAATTATTAGTTTTACTAATACAATAATATCTCTGCTAAGTGATATAAAAAATATATTAATTATAATAAATAATTATAAAAAGAAATAATTCTTGACATTTTATAAAATTAAAATCAGAATAAAATAAATTATAATCTCATATAAACGATTTCGTTAGACATTTATGCCAATTTATATATTGGCGTTGTGGCGTGTATTTAAAGATGCAGTCAAAAAATATTGTAGATTTTCATATCGTTTCAAATACAACTAAATTTATTCTATATTATCCTTAAAAATAAAGGAAATGTACAGTATATAAACATTTAATTTATTGAAAAGTTTTATATAATAAAAATATAATCATTTAAAATGAAATTTTATATATGAATTTTCCTACATGAACTTTCTTTGTCGAAATAGTGATTTTGATGAACAGATTTTACAGTTGTTCAAGTTTCCTTGGTATTTATCTTTCAAAGAAGAAAAAATCTAGTTCCTTGTCCGACTTTACTTAGGAAAGTTTATGAACCAAGTAAATTTTATTTTCCAGATAAAATGTTCAAAGTCAAGCTTTACAAAATCTCTCGGAAATGTAATCAAAGTATTAAGTTTTATCTGATAAATATTAAAGAAAATATAATAAATAGCTTGTTTTATTCAACAATATTGACATTCATAATTTTTTTCTACTTTAAATTTGTTTAAGTCAATTACTTACTAAAATTATAAGAATTAATATATCTATCTCGTATATACATTTTTTTTTTTGAAATTTGTATTTTATGTAAAGAAAATTAAATTTGTTGTCATTAGCGTGATCAAAGTTGAGTTGAAAAAAAGTTCTTTAAAAATAATTATTAACTCTAAAACTTTAAATAATCAACATAACAATATGAATAAAACTTTAATAGTGCATTAGTTGAATTATTATATTATTGCTGTAATTAAACTTTTCAAAATTTTACTTCGTTAATGATGATTTTGAAGTTTTTAATAAATATATCTTTGTGAGAAACAATAATTATGTATTATCTACACTTACTAAATTTAAAGTTTGGATTTAATACCTAAAAACATGTAAATTTGACTATAAATGTACAAACTAGTGACTCATGACATATAAATAGACACTGTGCTTACAAATCCACTGTAGAATAATATAATAAAATCATGACTAGTTCTTAAAAAAAACATCTTATTGAGTTTTATTGCTCAAATAAATAAATATAATTTTCGCAATTTAAGCACAACAAAATTACAACTTGTCTAAAATAATAACATGATTTTATCCACTAAATTTCCAAAAAAAATTCAGTATCCAATTTCAGCTGTTAAGGTTTTTTTTAACCAATCGCCTTGTGACTTTTTACCAAAAAAATACTAGTAAAAAATTAAACAAATTATAAAACATTAAGATTATTTGAAAATATGTCAAAAAATGTATGAAATTATGAATATAAAATTTCCTTAATAACTGTATACATGTTGTTCTCAAGTTATGACGGTTTAACCCAAGATAAATTGCAAAAATAATGAATATACTTTCTCGGTAGAATAAAATAAATCAAACAAATACTTAATGAGATTGTTTTATTTAGATTAAAATGAAGATTTCATTTTGTATATATTATTGAATAAAATATTTAAATTAATTTATGAGATTTTTATTTAATTCGTATATTTTTAAGTCGACTTACTTTGTACCAAAGTATAAAAAAATATTTTGGGCGTTTATTCAAAAATACTTGATCATATGATTTCTGATAAAACTTGTACATAAAATATACATATTACACGTGTACACCTAGACCTTGTATAGCACGGTACTTCTACAGCACGTTTTTGATATAATATGGTTGATGAATTGTGATATATCCGTATAAAATACAGTCTATATAAAACGGTTTTACTAGCTGATAAATATTTTTTTACACAAACAGATCCTATAATGGAAAGAAGCTTGAAGTTCAAGAAGAAATTCCAAAAGTGCTTGATGCCTCATCATAAAATACACAAAGGTTTTGAAAGGTTAAATCCAAAAATACTCTTCCGTTAATGAAAATCTACAACTGATTTTGAAAAGAAATTGAATAAATAAAATTGTGAATGATAGTTGTGATGAATGATCTAAATATTTAAAATAAATACATAAAAGTATTTTATATTGTTTATTGGTAAAAATAAAGAATATAATTATTATGATTTTAAATTTTTATGGAACACATACCCTAATTATGTATGAACTCTAAACCTCATATAACTCCGATTTTTAGAACACGAAGTTTTTATGGAACCATATTGACCATGCATAGGCAAAAAAGATTAACCCTCACAAAAAAATACAGGAGGCACAAACAACGTTGTTTAATGATTTTTAGTCAAAGTCATATTAACACAAATTTGAACTGCATGATGACAAATAAATTGGTGATTTATTTTTATGATCTGATAATTTAAAAAGTTATAAAAAAAAATTATTTAAATCGAGGGTTAATGCTTTTTTTCTGTTAACAAACTTAGTGAGTCGTTCTTTTATTAAAATCTAAATTTCAATAATAATTTTGACAGAATGCGTTTTTAGTTGTACACATTGTGATTTTCAAATAAAAGCACTTTTGAAAAACCCGAGAGTTACGCGTTTTTACCTGACCAGGTTTGATATGACCCTTTTATAGGAGGTCCAGGTGTATATACAAATATTACATATTTATTGATCATGAATATGAAAAAAAACTCTAGATTATAAAATGATATTAATACGAGTATATAAAAAGTGTATCATCATAATTGGTGACATGTACTCGTAAAAAGCTTAATTCATTATCTTTTTCTCATGACATATTTTTCGTATACCATATGTTCATTCATTGTATGGTTAAGTTGTAGTTCATTTGCATCCATTATAAATACGACACCTAGCACTTAGGGTCACAAAAGTGTCGTTATATCGTATATTTATTTTTCTTATCATATCACCCATGAGTACTATTATTTTATTTATGGCTTTAGAGAAATGGTGTATCTTACAACTTATATAGAAACTTAAAATGAGGTCATACCTCAAGCTTCAGCCATGATTACTAGTTTTGTACCAGTGACAAACATAGAATTTATGTATGACAAAACAAATGTACTTTTAAAATATTATTTTTAATTTTTCACATATTTAGCATACTGTATTATTTTGTCATACACCGGTAGAAGACATTAAGTGAAAAAGACTGTATTGTGAAAATTGATTTTAAAGTTTTAGTATCTAGCATATATTTGGTGATAATATGTAAAGAAACTGTGATTGTTAACATTTTTTCCAAAATTAGAATATATCCATAAATACTTAATCTGATTAGCCAAGTAATCCTTAGTCGGTTTAATATGTTTTGCAAGTAATAAAATATTCAATACCGACATTATTGATAGTGATATTTTAATATTAAAGAAAAAATACAAATATATTTACTCTATGCCTAAGCTTGTTTTACTAGATTTGCAAAAAATTACCAAACTAAACTATTAGGTCAATGCAGTCATTTTTAAACTTAACGGCTTAATGTCTTTTGCTATTATGTATACTGACGATTTATTTTCATTGAATATGTAAATATATATCAAAATAACATATTTATCTCTAAATTAAAATAATAAAACCCTTGATTTTAATATTTTTTTTCTCTGTCTTCAACCTTTGGAGAAAAGTGATTATATTGAAATAATAATATTTTTTTTTCAAGAACAGCTTTGTTTGTTATAAAAAATTTAGTTTAAAATGTTGTCATGACAAATATTTTATTTATGTCTTATATTTTAATAGAATAAATTTATGAGAAAATATATTGAAACTGTGATATCGTTATTACAATCCGTTATCAATAAATATAATTTACCAATATGATACTTGATAACAAAACATTTTTATACATTATCGGAATATTTTATTTACAAAAATAAAAAATAATACATAAACAGTTTCTTTGAACTAAATTCAAATTAATATACATATAATAACATAAAAATACGAGTAGTTAATTATCAATGTAGGTGAATAGATAATGCATCTGACTCACGAGTCAAGGGATGCGGGATTAAATTTAATAGCTTCCAAAAATTGCACAGCTATTTTTAAGTGTATTTGAAACGAAGTCATCCACTAAACAGGTTGACATAATAATTGACAATGTTTGCAAAAAAATCTGTTTGAACAATGATTACATTTACGGGAAAAGTTTCCAAAAAATTAAAAAAAAAAAACATTTTCGTTGTGTCATTTAAAGATATATTTTTGTCCTGTAGTAATTTTCAGAGTAAAGATACGATATTAAACGTTTTTCGTTAATTAACTGTTATTTACAGACCTAAAAAAATCTTCACAAAACATGTTTATTTTTAAACCCAGTGAAACTTTGACGTACTGAAAGCCCTTCAATACCATCTTCTGAGTATATTTTGTGATGCTATTCTGTGTTTCAAGCGTTCAGAATTATTATAAGCGCTACGTGATGTCCTTATATTACATTTAAGGAGCATACATGAAGAAAATAGTTGTATATGCGGTTAATTTATTTTTATATTCCCTTATTAAATATATAATAGTTCTGGAAAAAATATTGTAGTTGGCACGCCACTGTGAATCCTTCACCTGACTTACCATTTTTACTTTTATTGGGTAGTAAAATTGCTCGCTGGAGGAATTAAACTTAGACGTGACCGCAATAGAAAGCCATTTTTTTGTATTTTACATGCAATGGTACACAAAGAAATATTACATTAGAGTTATTCGGAAATGATTGCAGTACTATGATGGTAATAACATATAACACTTGAAAGTAACTGTGGTTTATATTTTACGGTCAATTTTTTGACATTTCTTTCAACAATATGATAATAGATAGAAATTATTTTTAAGATTTAAGATTTATCAAAAAATTTTAACGTAATTAATGTAACTAAGAAGATTCATCATAATCACTGTAAAACAAGAAATACGCCTGTTAAAAATAGAAAATGATCATTAATAAGTTGTTGCCTTGAAGCTTATAGACGGAAATTTGAAGTCTGATTTCAGATAATTTAACAATTTGAAAAAAAGCTTAACAGATTAAAATTTAAAATATCAAAATGTCAAAAGCAGCCAAAAACTCAATCTGGCTATTATGAGTAAAAGATTTTGAAAATTTCATTGATAATACCGATACCTATTCAAAATTTTAAGCTTTAAATTATTTGAACTATATTGCTTATTAATTTCTTATAATAACATAGCATTTTCAGACACAAAAAAATCTAAAACAAGTAGAAAAAAGTAAATTTATCAATAGATTAGTAAGTAAATACCTATGTATTTATTATATAAAATGAAAAAAATGTTTCATAAATTAAAAACTTTAATGAATATAATATTTAAAAAAATATGTTTTTCCTGGAAATCAGAAATACATATAAAAGTAATGATTTCCAATTAATATTCATATAGCAAATATCATACTTTTCTGCTGAATTACAATAATTTATCATATATTAAATATTTAATAATAATAGATATTCAAAATTCATAACATAAAAAACCAATTTACATGCAAACACGATTTTTTAAGTCAAATATCTACAATATATATTTAAATAAAACAATTTAACGTCGCAGGTTTTCATTTAATATATTATTGAATTTTAAGTATAAGCTCTAAAAAATACTGTAAAAGATTATAATATTTTGTTTGAAATATTTAAAAATATATACACAAGAGTATATTATATAATTGTATACAATTTTATATTCTAACAAAAGTATTGCACAGTAAGCAAATAGTGATATTAAATGCCTATATTTATCGTGAATATTACGTAAGAAGAATTTTCTTAAATCATATATACATTAAATATATTATTATATATAAACTTTTTTAATACACACAAAAGTAAAGCATGCGGAGATAACATAAAAAATATTTCGTATTGTTTAAATATAAACTTAGAATGCCAATAGTTCATACCAGATTTCATACACTTCTTGAAATGTTTTCGCGTAAAAAAACAACAAAAGTTGTAACAAGATATTTTCAAAACAATATTACTTGACCTTTACAAACAATAAAAGCATAAAATAGTTTATTAACAAGCTTTTTTACATTGTACTATTTACTAAGCTTAAGTAAATTCCAATTTTAAATATATTATACTTTACAAAATAAAATATAAACTTATTTTTATGTCGGAATTTGCTTGTGTATTTTGCGGTTTGATTAAAATTTACTTTATTATGATAAATTTGATTATTTATTGCTTTCATATTACCGACTGTTCATCTGTACTAGGTACTGTGGGAGGTAGAAGTATACACTACAAGTATGCCAGTTTTGGCAAAATTGTAATATCGACATTGTGTAATATATCTTGCGACGCTCTTTCTTATAATATATCCAATTATGTTGCAACTTTATTAAAAATGAATATAACGAAAGGAATATTACACTAGGTTTTATATCGTATTATCCGAAAAAACATCACTAAAACGACATTAAACAGCGATAGTGTGGCATTTTTTAAATAATGTAGTTTCTTTCCCAGATACAGATATATATAAAATAGCAACTTTGTCAATGATTAAAACAAATAAAAGATATTTTTTTAATGGCTTAAAAACCGACATTTTGGTTTTGATTTAAGCCGTCTTGGAAGCCCTAAAACTAAACACAATATTATTGATCTATGTTGAATGTGAATTTATTTCATGTGAATTATTAATTGTAAGACTCTCGCAATCAGTGCTAGATTAACCCTTAAGCAAAGTAAGCACATGCTTAGGTATCAAGAAAAAAGAAGCGGGGGGAGGTAGAGTACCACGAAATTTTTTCAAAGCCGAATTAATCATTTCAGTTAGTTAATTTTATAGCCATTTTCAAATTTAATGAAAAATGAATAAGTTCTGTTTATAAAGTGTTCTCTTTTGTCATCAAGTTTATTTTGCAAAATAAAATAGATTGTGCTACACAAGTGTTGAATAAGTTGAAAGCTGTACAAACGTTGAATAAATCTAGATGCATTTGAAATAGCGCAAGTGACGGTTACTAGCTCATAAGAAGTTCTTAGTTTAGTTACCAACTGTCACTGGTATTAATTACACGTGCATTCATTCATTTATTCTTGCTTTCAAAGTCTCAAACTTTGAATTATAACTGTATATTTTTATATAAGTAGTTTCTGAACAGATAGTTGTTTATGTTATAAAATATAAGTTATTTAATATTTGTTTATTCTACACATTAATGAATAAAAATATATTTTCGTATCTTCTTTTATTTTGAAATGTGCAAAAAATAACATGCAATCTTTTTTGTTTGGAATGTATTAAGATCCAAAACATGGGATGCTATAACCATGTCAAGAGCCTTAACATAAATAATGGACACCGGAATTGTGTACAAGTTCCTATCGCTGGTCAGTCTTCTTGCATCCTCCCATATAATACTGCCATTCTATATCTCTACCAAATACATAATATATTGTAAATGGGATTCAACGATCTTTTGACATGGGGGAATTTGCTTGGTTTGAAAAAAAGGCATATTTTGAGGAGATTCTATCAGGCTACATCCAAACTAAGTCCGACGTCTCATTTTCACTTTGGTTGTGATGAGTGGTTACACGGTGTTTGCTTATATCTTTTCTTTATATATAATCGTACCTCCATAATTTATCGTAAGCTTTGGTTTTTGATGCTACTATGCGATTATTTTGAGACTAAGTTAGTTACATAATGAAAAAAGATTTTTATATTTAAATAATTAAATATATATTTATGCTTTTTTATTATTAAATGTAGCGCTATGATCGGTTTAGGTCTATGGTTGATTGAACAACTTCACGATATGTCTCTTTGTTTCTAGCTCTTAATCTCTCTAGTTATTTACATACAAAAATATTGCATCTCTAGTTGCGTTATCCGCCCATTTCATTCTGGTATAGCTAATGAGGCGAGTGCCTACTAGAGTTGCTTCAAATATTTTCTTGAGGATTCTAGATACATTGCATCTTACAAAATGATCTTCCAATCTGAGTCTTCTTGACCTTAAGACATTCATTATGTTAAGGTTAAATTGCATACAAATCTTAGCAGTAGGAATGTGAAATCATTAATTTTCTGTAACTAGTCCAAGTATTCTTTAGAATATTCTATTTTTGAATACCATCACAGTTTTCTTTGTTTCTCTGTCAAGCTATAAGTTTCACATACATACAGAACTATAGGATTTATTGTCATATTATAAAACAGAATATTTTTTTCTTTGATGTGATTTTATATCTAGATGAACTATTTATTACAGGTAAGATGGCGTTTAAATTTTTTTCAGCCTGTAAACTCCAGGGTCATCTTATTATTTTCAAAAACGTCGGTTTCTACTTGCTTAAATAGTGAAGTCTTTTTAAATATGGATTTTTCCACAAAAGTGTGTTATCTATGGGTAACAAGCTTTTTATATAAGTAAAATGTCTCTCTCATTAGGCTAGTAGATAGCGCGTACATCTAGCAAATGAGAGTCACGGCTTTTAAGCCCGTACTGGTTGCAAATTTTTTTCAAACGTTTTTTCATTTGTATTATAACCAAGACATGAACCCGAAAAGGTTGAGATAAAAATTGAGAGTTATTACTCGTAAAAAATATCAAAAAAATCTTCTCATCGTGGAAATCCATATTATTTATTTCAGAGTAGATAAACAGAAAAAAATAGATAGGTTAACAGAAAAAAAGTGTAATAAATATGATGATCATTTAATGAAAGTATACTTTGAAAACAAATTACATTATTTTTAATTTAAAATGATATATTACACAATTATATTATTAATTAAATCTTACACATTAGAAATAATACAGTTATAAAAAAATATTTACATCTTACCATGGTTAGTCAACATACGCGTAGTTTGATAATCCAATGTAGAAAATGTGAGAACTTGATTTGCTCAAATTCATTCATACAAAAGATGTTCCACATATCTTGATTAAAGCAAACGTTACAAATAACGATGTGATTTTAGTGTTATATCTTATTTTATATGCGTGAGTTGTTTCCAAACTATTCTATGATATAACTATTATTCTAATTATATTAAATATGACAGTGGCTTTTGGTAACAATTTGCATTGATAATAATAAGATATATCTAACGCATGGTATAAATTTGGATTGCAAAAATAAAGACGAACAACAGAAATGAAAATAATTATTACAAAAATACGATGAATTTAGGCACTTTTGGTAGAAGACAATGATATTAGATTTCTGGGGCTAGTCGCATTTTTTATTCTATATATTCATTTTTATTTGTCGATAAAACATAGATTAAATTATTGGGCTAATAATTTTTAACTTGCAAAGAATAAACTAAAAGTGTACACATTATGACGGGTTTTCTTGTATACATTTTGTTGTGTCGCAGATATCAAATAAAAATATATTATTACAAGATGATATATCAAATAAGTGATTAAATCATTGGGATAGTATTGAAAAATAGAATATTTAATATCATAAAGCATTATTTTGTGGGTAAATTTATGTAATAATGTATATACAATATTATTGTCTTGGCTTAAGATAAATTAAAAGTTGTATATAAAAAAATGCGAATTAAAAGTGTAAATTAAAATAATATAATTACAAAGTTTTTTTAAATCATGGCTAGTTTAATCTGGTATAGCACCTGTATCTAATTAATTTAGTTATATTATGGCTTATTGTCAAATATTAATAGTAAGAATAATAAAATTAATTACAATTAAGACAAATTTCTATAATGGATGTGAACTAAGAAATTAACAAAGTATCAAGTTTGCCCTCGTATTTCGATATTTCAAAAAAGGGGTGTAGTGTAAAACGTTGGTAACCCACAATCAGACAGTTCTATGATACTTGCATTTGAAAGTTTCTTACATATTTTAAAATATACTGAAAAAGTAAGTTAGGGGTTACCAAGATTATTTTTTAGGCACTTATGGATTTAAAAAAAAAATTGAATGAGGAAGTGTGAAATGGTTAGTAAAATGACTAACATTGAATAAAGTCTAATTTTATCTATGTGTGGGTTACCAACTTTCTACTCCATACCCCTCAATTAGAAAAAAAATTAACGTTATATTGACTTTAATCATAAAGAACTATTTTACATACTCGTAGTTTTGGTTATCTGATTGTAATGTAAGTTGTGATAAGTTTTTTAGACAGTTTTCAGTTTACAAATACAAAAATAGAGGGTTTTTGAACTCTTTTTGTTTAGTCATAACATATTTTTTTATGTGGGTTTGTGCTTAACGTATAGTTTTGAAAGATATAACAAAACAAGTTGAGTTTATATACAAATGTTTTACTTTGGAGTACTTACTGTAAAAAAATAATAACTCAAATGTTAATGAATAATAAAATACGTATTAAAATATATTATTTTTTTCTAAATTACACTAATATACTTCTCTCACCAATTAAAGAAAACATGTATTTTTATTTGATTTACATTTTATTGACAATTAACGATTTTTTTTAAATTTACGTTTTATAAAAAAAATACAATCAAAATATATACATATTTATAAATAATCTTGATATCAAGAGATATAATATTAGATACATGCTCGGCTGTGTTTACGTTGATCTATGTATTTTATTTTTTTTAATTTTTATACGAAAAGTATATATAAAGTTTAATTATTATTTAATTATTGCATAATCAATAAATTTAAAACTAATCATCACTCAAAAATATAAAGTTAAATCACTTTAAATGACAATAAATATGTTTTTCATCCAGACACCTTATTTGTGTTGTATTTTATATATATTATACATAATCAATTTCAACGTACTTCTTTTTTCATATTTATTATTAAATATATTTTCAGTAAAATAATGGCTTTCTCTCTCACTGATAAATGCCTTGAGAGTTACGTATCCAGAGCTTATTAAAGAAGCAATTATACAGACAAAGCATTTTTGAAGAGTTTGAAAAATTCAAAAAAATAATAGCCTACTCTTGTATCTCGAAACTTATTATCTTCCAGTAAATAATTGCTTGTATATTTTTGCTCCTTTATGATAATGGCCTTATTGATAGAAACTGTGTATTTTGTTTTATATTACTGCTTTCAAAAACAGTATCGATTACTCACCTTTTTGCAACGGTTTTATAGGAGCTTTATTTTGAAGTAGATATCACTAACAAGCTTTGCTCTGGTAAGGACCGTCGACGGTATCACATTAATTACGCGTTGCAAATGGATGCGTGAGATTATATAAATAGATACCAACTATCTATTTTAGGTGTCTTACTAATTATATTAAATTACATTGAGTTGACAATATTACAGTTACAGTTATATATGCCAGAACTATAAAACATGATAACTGATCTATTAATTTATTCATTATCACTGCTGGGGAACTTATTTATCTATTTTTCTGGCTTAAAAGTTTATTTATTACTACATATTTTTAGTTTATCGAAGAACCAATCGTCTAAACCAGCAGTCATCGAACTACTGCTTGCGTGCCGTATCTGGATCTCAAAAGATTTTTATCCGACTTCTATATTTATTTATACATGCAATGTACATAAATATTCTAATAAATAATCAATATGAATATTTTTCATCCGGCTTCTATGTTTTTAAGAATTTCAATCTGGCTTATTTCTCAAAAAGTTTGGTAACCCCTTAAATAATGCATTTTTCGAAGAATTACAATATGGAAAAAAATCAGTATATAAGGAACCTTTACTATATATTATTCATTATTATATCGACCGTGTTTAGGTAAAAAGGAGTAACCCTCACAGAACAAATTTTATAGGAGGTACAAAAAACGTGTTTTAATAATTTTTAGTCAGTCATATTAATATAAACTTCAACTGCATGATGACCAATAAATACATTGCTGTTTCATTTTTCTAATCGGATAATTAAGAAAATTATCAAATCAAAATCATTGAAATTGAGGGTAAATGCTTTTTTCCTTTTCATCCAAAGTTAGTAGATTGTTCTTTTTTCTAAGTCTAAAGCTAAATTGCGATAATAATTTTGCATTTTTGGCTTAATTGCTACATTCCTACTAATACGTTGTGATTTTCAAATAAAAGTGCTCTCTAAAAAAGTGAGGGTTATGTCCTTTTGCCTAAGCATGGTCAATATATATTTATGACCTAAGAATGGTTAAATTTTTATTTCCAATATAGTGATAGATAGATAATCTAAAAAAACAACATTTTACCTAATATTCTTGACTATAATTAAAATATATAATATAAGACCATAATGAGATTTCAATTTTTTTTATACATTGGTGTATACGTACTTCTTTTGTTAATTATTTTTGTTATAAATCGCAGTTATACTGTAGTTAAAAACTACTTTTTAAAATGTATTTTAAATCAATACGTAGTTAATATTGTCTAACAATGGTATCTGTAAAATTGTTTAAAAAATGTTTTTATACGTTGAACACTGTTTTTTATGTTGAAATGAATATTCTACAAAATCCTAATTTATATTCAATCTTTCTGCTTTTTGCAAAATACCTACATTTTATTGTTTTGAGATGTACAATTTGATTCAATTATTCACGTGATAAAAACTAACTAAACAATTTTTGATGATACTATTTGTCACATTAAATTAATTATCATTTAAAAATCTATTTTTTTATATGCTAATAATATGGAAAACATATTCACTTAACACGGATTTAAACGATTTTTTAAAAATAAATACAATACTTATTCAATCTTAAATAGTTAATCCTTTTATAGAGATGTGTTCATTCAAACAAAAAATAGATCACAATAAATAATTCTTTGTAGAAAATTAGCCAGCAATACTAAAAACACGTTTTTTCATAATATATTTGAGGGAAAGCTTTAAAGAGCTTTTATTTTTAAACGACTGTGTATGTATTAAAATCCCAAGATAATATCAAATTCAAAGAAAAAACAAAAAATCTCATAATCCTATCGTTTTTTATTTTACAAAAAATAAAAATTGCTGAAAAGGGGAAAATTAAAGTATAATTACTTTAACGGCATAGTTTCGGGGCTGAATTTTAAAAATGTTTTTTTAGCATTTTTTAACATAAGCCATGTTTTCTAATAGCTAAAGGTTTAGAATTTGTTGTATTTATATTTAAGTTATTTACATAAAGTATGTTATATGAAAAATAACATTTGATTATAGTATAAGATGTGATACAAATTTTTATTTTTAATACGTTTGTGACATTACAATATTTTTTTATTTATTATTTTGTCTCTTCAAATTGAGTTACAATTGTTCATATTGTTTGTTGTAATTTTCAATTATGAATTTTTTAGTAAAACTTTTACGTTAAAAGTAATTATTTTGAAATTAAGTAGTGTATAAAATATTAATTATAATAAAAAAATGTTATGCCACAATTAGACAGTTTCACTATTTAATATTAGTTTGGCATAATTTTACCTGTCCAAGAGTAT
>JAPMAE010002402.1:6367-17186 GCA_036584705.1 Rhyacophila sp. 25_7 | reverse complement strand
TTAATAAACTAATCAAACTGAGTAGCAATAAGATATACATCGGTTTATACCTTAGAGAGACAATATCTATTAGACCAAGTCGATGTCCTGATCATGTGACTTCAAAAATATGAATAAGGCTAATGACCTGAGTACCTGGACATTGATTGAGCAAACGGATAGTCCTCAATCCTCATACCTCCTTACAGGTACGATTTCTGGAGAATCTCTATCAGACGATTAACATATTTTTTCGATTATAAGAAGCATCATTATTTTAATCTTTTCCATGCCAGAAGATATAATGTCGAATTTCGGAAAGCAATGACTCGGTGAACAAAAATACGATAATAAATAAAATTATTTATCTCTTCAAAACATACCGAAAGTGTATTTGTCATGATATAGTTTTGAATGAAAATTTATGTTTATAAAATTATATGTTCATATGCAATGAATTGCCTTCAAAGTTGAGCGAGTTAACTTGTCCATGGCACTTAATCGGTAAATTACCATTCATAAAGTCTCGGTTAAAATAAAGACAAAGCAAAGAATTCAAAGTACTAGAGGTATGGATTTTTTCATTTATGCACTTTCATTAAATAATTAAATCTGAATCTTTCAAGTCAAATTTATATTGTGCTCTTATGCTCTCACGATAACTTTTCATTTCAATGCAGCATCATAGTAATCTTCTTGAAGATACTGTAAATGGTAACTAGAGCAAATTTGCATGCCCAGTATGACAATTGCCTCACATCTCTCAATCAGAGAGTAAAGTGTGAACTTCCATAATACCTCATACTGACTAACGTTTACACAAATAAATGCCCCTTCCACACTTGGTTGTGATACCTCTAGGTGTGGTGAAACAAAATATAACTATATCAAACATTTCTTCTTACGTACAGTGATCACAATGACTCTCATATTTTTGACATCAATATTACGTTGCCATCACATAGCCTACATGTTGAATTCCGAAATACAGATTTTTTAAAAATGTGAATCTTATAATCATAAAAATACGGTAATAAATGCAGTTCATAGAGGAAAGAGATTGCATATGATTGATAGGAATATTTTATAATATTAATTATATTTCTTCATTTTACCATGTATGCTCCGAAACAAAATATAAGGATCTCCACAATGCGAAGACTGTTTTTTTTTACAAGTAATAATTATCAGACATTAGCTCAACAAATTTCGTCCATGTCCTGATTTCAAATGCGCATGAAAAAATCTGAAATTTTCGCCAGCTACAGTGTTTTTAATTATATCTTCACTTACATGTTTTTGTGTCAGTATCTATCTATATCCATCCAAGCAATGAGGAGGTTATCAAAATATTAAATTTGGAACAACTGGTATCATATTACAGAAGAGGATATGAAAGCGCTTTAAGGTGTTATCATCAATATGGGTTATCTTGTATTACTGTGTGGACCTGATGTAAAAAAACATATTTTTTTTGGACCGGAAAAGGTTAATATTGAAAACCCATCATGTTTTGATCATATCACTGTATGTATAATACATATGTTTAATTTATATCAAAGAAAATCATTTTTGGCCTTGGCCTATCGTGTTGTTATTGTCAGCAGCCGCCACTGCATATGTAAATTTCTGCTACAAAACATGATATATAGGTCTCTTTGGGGAAACATTGAAAAAACAGGTTTAAAAGGAGTTTTTAGGAGTTATTAGCTCAGCCATTTAAATATCCTTGTGCCAAAATACATGTAAAATCACGGGCATCCTGTCACTTATAGGACTCGAGCCTACAACCACTGACTTTTGTGGATGTGATTTATTGAGTAGGAGTAAATTATATTCTGCTCTCCGGAAATTATCATACAATGAATGACTATACATGCTACAGTAATTTACTAAATGTTGTTTCCTATAATCTTCATAACTAGATCCTATAAATCCAAAAGTTTTATAAGTAACAATCTTGTTATATTTACCATCCAGCTCGGTCAGTTTCAACGCTGCTTCAGTATCAGATAAATTTCCAGCTGTGATTATCATTTTTTCCATTCCTGCATCCCAGGACCTTTTTAACACTGAGGTTAGATCAGCCGCATGCTTTTGAGACCCATTATACAAACCTTTGTACATGTCATCTGTGATATTTGCACCAATATCTAAACATAAAATATGGTATTAATAAAATTTTGAAGTGCATTAGTAAATTTTTAAGATTTAGTTTACCTTTGATTAATGTAATTACCGATAAATCTCATCGTTTTAGTCATTTTTGACAACTGCCTTATGATCATAGATATAACCTTAATGTAGAAAATTTAGAGATATTCCCAGAATATATGACGAGTAATATCACTGAATCCAAACACTATCGACAATATACGAAAGATGACTTTAAGTACGTACAAGTTCACAAGTTTGAAATTTTCAAAGCTACTAAAACCATCGCAACGCACCCGCCAAGAACAAAATATTGAAAACGAAAGATAACTGGATCACTTATTAATTGACGGCAACACAGTTAAAATTTATACATAATAATAAAATAAAATTGGCAAAAGTATTTTCAATCATTTGTTTTTATTTTTTGTAAATGTTTATCTTTTTTTATTTCTCTATTCATATGGAAAAAAACTGCAAAATATATTTGTTTGTCGATATAGCGGTCTTCTATTAAGTCATAAAACTAATTTGATCGTTTTCCTTTGAATGTGTAAAAATGATAAGTCAGAATTTCAAATATCATAGTTCGCCACCCTATTCATTTTGACATTTTAAACGTCATTCATGTGATAAAACTGGACATCATTGATATAGGTATGTCTGCTAAAATTGCTGACGAATGCTGCCTACGTTTATATATTCATTTAAAGTAATATATAATCTTCGTATATTTTTCAGGTATCTTATTTATTAACGGAGATAATTAAACTTTAAAAGAAAAAGTGACACCCCTAAAATTTAAACCCCTATAAAATTAATATTTAAATTATTGACATTTATATACGAAAAAAACAAGTTTGCTGTTTTACTTTATATCTTAATTCTAGTTTCCAAGCGGATATAGTAACAAACGTCCAACTATAGTCTAGATGTAATTACAAATTGAATATACATTGGTACCCTTAAATTTTCTTATTCCAGGTGCATATTTGTGAAGTCTTATCATGTCAGCAATAGATGACAGTGTAGCGTCATGCTCATCGGCTGTAACTGAAAATATTGTGAGTTTCTGTCCCTAAATCATATTTTTCTCACGATTCAGCATTAAATTCAAAACAATATTATTTACTTAACTTTCAACTTATCTAATATTTGCTGTGGTAATTTAAATGTCGGTCTATGAGCCAGTTCTAGGAAACACATCCGTTCGAGTTTGTCTAAATTAACTTCCTGAACTTGAAAAAATCAACTACCAACAACTAAGTTTTTCTGTTTTGTTCTCACTACAATGACCCATACATCCTTGCATCAACAGCAATGTTGACACACATATCTATCCTTTCTCTCTTTAGAGATACTGTTTAGATGTGGCGAAACGAAACATATCTGTATCAACTGACGTCTCCCCCACTACTTCTAGCAATCACACAAACTTTGAAACTTTGATATAGTAAAAAAAGTATAATCGGTGATATGTTCAATACATATTATAATTTGTGTGTATTATTTTAGCAAAATACATTCCTTCACAGTATAAGTGATCATTTTATGAATGTCATGAAATATGAAAATGCTGACCTTCAAGCTTCTGCAAAAAAATGCATTCCATTGACTACACTCCAGATTAAAGCTCTAAATAGAATGAGAGAAATCCAAGAGAATATCAAAAAAGGTTTGTGAGTTATATTATCTATTAATTTACTTATTATATAAATGATTGATATTCAAATATAATCTACCAATATCACGAAATACTAAGGTTTTCAATAGTGTATCTTAATTTCGCAAAATTTCCGACAGTATCATTTGTATATATCCTACCGCACAAAAAACTGTTTCTCTTTATACGGTTGATTTTGTAATTTTATTTAACTAAAATATCTTTCTAGGAAAATTTTCAATGGCAAATCATTTCAATTGAATTATATGTTTTGTTATTGTGTTTTAGTCAAATTATCATAAATTTCTCTATCGCGTATAAGTAAGGTAAATTCCCCAACATCCAAAAGTCTTCTGCAAGTTTAAGCTAAAACAGTACAAACAAAATGTCGCTTCATCATTTTTTCTTTGTAAAATTAGTTTTATAACATTACTTGAATTTTGAAAATTGTCTAAACTAAAATATGTGAACATTAAAAAATACTTGTTATCGATGTTACAAGCACCAAGTTGACTCGTTCACCTCGAATGTTTGCTAAATGCCTAAAATTTATTTAATATGTCTAGGCACTGACGTGTCTTAAAAAATATTGAGATTTAATTTATAGAACAATGAAGATAAAATATTACATAAATCATTGCAGGCACGGCATAAATCCATACGATTAATTCATGTATTTTTTTCTTATTTAGGAAACAAAGATTTGAAAGAAATATGTTTTGATGATGCAGTACTTATAGAATTGCTGGATTGGTTCAAATGCAGCTTTTTCCATTGGGTCGACAATCCTCCATGCAAAGCCTGTAGTAATTCTACAAATTATTCACATAATTTGAAAGTGAAATGCACTTCAGAAGACAGCATACGTGTAGAGGTGATAAGGGATTATTTTTGATTTACCGTTTACAGTACATTGTTTATCTAATTTGATTACAATGTTTATACTCTGTAAATATAATACGTTTATTCGTTCACTTGCAGGTTTTTAAATGTCCGTCGTGCACTACCGAGACATTGTTTCCGCGGTTTAATGATCCGGCAAAACTATTAAAAACAAGGCGTGGCCGATGCGGAGAGTGGGCCAATTGTTTTACTCTGCTGTGTCGCTCTCTCAATTATGATGCTCGGTTTGTGGTGGATACGACAGACCACGTTTGGACTGAAGTAATTTCTATTTATTATTAGTACATAGCCACTTCAGCTCGATGCGTACAAGCTTCGACGAATCAAACAAATCGAAAGAAGAACAAATCCTTATAAAGAGATATTATAAAACAAAATATTTCTGTGCTCACATGCGCGCATCCCGTCCTCAATGTATTGATATCGAAATGCACTTATATTCATGCCTCATATATATGCCCTCGTAGGTGAGTGGATAGCGCATCCGACTCGCGAGACGAGGGTCTAGGGTTCGAAACCCATAGCTGACAAACATTGTACAAGTTTTTTAATGTGTATTTAAAACAGAACATAGACCTAATTGGTTGAGTTAGTTTTAATTCCTAATAACTGACAATTGTTACCCGCAAAAAAAACTGTCAAAACAATCTTTTCATTGTGAAGATTCGTTCCGGAGTGAATATGGTTAAAAGAAAAAAAGAATATATACATCACCTGGAGATCCGGTGTGTCTTTAAAAGGTTTAATTAATATGTTATAATATAATATGATATATTATATTGCATCTTCAGCGATTCACAATTAGAAAGTAAAGCAAGCATATAAGATCATTGCCAGTCACTACAATAAACGCTTATTAAATTGAAAATTTTATCTTTATCTTTAACCAAATAAGTACCGGAAGTCAGTTGACTCGCACAATTTTAAACGTAGTTTGCTAGACAAATTTAAATAGTTTGAATGATTTTAAATATGAAAATGCAGAGACATGACTATAATATGATCATTAAAAATAAAGTCATGACGCAGCAACATTCTATATGTTTCAAAAGAAATATTAACATTTTATTTTTGCTTAAAAATTCCCAACTTGGTGGGTTGTGACATTAAATCTGGCACAGAAAAGGTTAAAGTACATTTATATGTATGAGTTTTTCGTTGATTTTACTTAGATCACATGGTATTCAATAACAACTTAGTAAAACTCTATATATAGCTAATAAAATGCCCAAGATTCACTTCTATGAGTGTAATTATTACATACTTAGAAACACATAAATACAATTTTTGAAACTGTAAATAAAAATTGAAATGACCTATTGACGATTAATTGTGCGTCAGTAAAATGTAATGAATTTGCACATGCCTAACTCAGCTCAAATCAATAGTACACCATCTATGTAATTTGTAATCATTTGCAAAGCGATTTGATGAATATCTCAATGGAGAGAAAAATACTTACTATACTTTTACTGCAATAAATCAAATTTTTCTTATGTGGATGATTTTATTTCAGTGCGACAAAAACAATGTTTTCTAATAATACACAAATACGTGATCCTGTTTTATGAAAACATTTACTTTATTGTGCTATTAATTGTTATTATTTTCATGATAGGTTTATTCCTTCAGTATGAAAAAATGGCTGCATTGTGATCCATGTGAAAATATGATTGACATGCCTCTCACGTACGAGACGGGCTGGGGTAAAAAATTAGAATATGTCATGGCGTATTCAAAAGACGACGTACAAGACGTCACTTGGAGGTACACCGGAGACCATAAATCAATTTTATCCAGAAGAAACAGATGCACAGAAGATGAACTGATACGTACCATTTTAAATCTGAGAGAGATCAGATGGGCCACTTTGCCGCAAGCTAGAATAAACTATATTAGAAAGCGGCTTTGCGAAGAATTGGTTGAACTGATGTCTGAAAGGTATTCATCGGTTGTTTAATTGCTCTCACATATCCGTCCAAAAAATAAAAAAAATGTTTTATCCCTTGTGAATATTTATTTTAATCTAAGCACTATAATAAAAGGGTGTATATTTTAAAGTTAAATCTTATTTGTACACTTCACGTTGATTAAACTTGATTTGAACACATATTTTCTATGTTGATATTCATTGCACAAATGTGGGTTTTGTTTCTTTAACCCTCTAGCAACACTTAATGTTTTGTATATAAACTATTCACGGAATATTATTTAAATTTAGCTCTATAAATAGTATTTTTCAAAGCACTTTTATAAATATTTGTATAGTGATAAATGGTTTCTTCTATGAAAAGAGATAATCTTTTCCTTTGACAAGAGTTCCTCATACCGAAGTTTTATTTTATCGTAACTAAATATTTAATCAAGTTCCTTGTTTGTATATTTAGTATTTTTATTATTTCAAACCTTATTTATTTTTGGTATCTTTTTTATTCTTTCTTTATACTTACATATTTTTTGTGCTACATCATCGAGAGCATACTATTTAACAACTGAATATTTTATTTTGCATTTTTGAAAGTTATCCATTATATTTCAATATACTGGAATCTTTTTCATATAAACGTAGAAAAGCTGGAGACGCAGAAAAACTTGGACGCATATCGGGATCACTCAATTGGAGATTGAAACGGCACGAGACCAAAGACTGGCATCCGCACACTTGGTCATTCAGTAAATACGAAAAGCTATCTGTACGATATAGAACTGCTTCAGACGAATATGAAGTCGCTTTAGCCGACGGAAGTATTATCGAAACTAAAAAATGTTGGGAAAATGGAGTGTTTGATGTTAAAGATATAGTACGAAAAAAAGAAGACGACTGGAAAATGGTCTATCTGGCAAGAGCAGGTTTGTGTGAAGTCTGCTGTATTATTGTATTAAATCGTATTTTTAAAACAATCTAAATCATTAATAATGCTAAATTATAAGCTGTAAAACTGTTTTTTTTTTATAATGACATTCCTTTGTATGAGTCATTATTGTGGTATTCATTTTGATCACTGATCGAGAGTACTAACTACTTTATAAAAAGAACTCTTGAGCAGAATTCCCTCTAATTGTCAGTGACCTAGGCGCATTTTTTTTTGTTTGTGCAGGTTTTTCAAAAATAAAATCTTTGTGCAGCAATTATTTTTTTAATACATATGACATAAAAAATAATAAAACAAGAGTAGTCTAATATTACTACGCAACAAGTAAGTGGTCAAGACATTCGGATGAAATAAATATGATTCTTTTTTGTACACGCTATGTTTAAAATCTATATGCGTGCGCACACGCGCACAGCTTAGAGGGAACACTGCTCTTGAGTAGGGAAATATTTGACAATAACTTCTACCACTGGTAGACCAAGATTCAGTAATCCTTCTGTCACAGTGAGGCAAGAATCCACTTTACTGTGGTTTACGAATTTAAAATTTTCACTAATATGCTACAATATATCAGATGACACCGTGTGTATGTATATTGGTTCTTTGATAAATGCGTAGGAAGTAGAAAGCTCATATGGTATCATTTTAACTCCACCTAAAAGAATGAAAATGAGCAAGCAAGCGGCAGATTCTGGATAGATTTTTATTCCATCAACATTAATAATAAAGTGAATTTGTAAGGTTAACACTAAGGTACTTTATTTTCATAATTCTATCTCATCAAGGGTAAACTACTGGGCAATATAGAACTGATAACTATTTTTGACGTGGTTTTGTTTTGCTCCATCTATGTGATTTTGATTTATGCACTGTTTTCGTGGAACCGATTGCCTGTGTAAACGGAGGAATTACGATATATGATAGATTGTCTAAATATGTGTATGTAGTAAATATGGTGATTCTAAATATAAATGACTCTTATGATAATATTATCATAAAACCGGTGCTGCTCAGATAAAATATACCCACAATTCTGCTCTTTTCTCCCTACTCCTACAGAAAAATGAATACTCACTCGGTGTAGGATCATAAATGCTACTGTAGACATGTTTCCAAAACATCTCATGCATTTACAGTAATAGAAGCAACATCAATCAAGTGTAGTGAATATTTTTTTTATTTTTTTTATTTATCTAGAAAAGTCCGAAGATGCTAAAATCACTTGGAAGATCACAGCTGAAGACAATATGATGATAGACTCTATCAATATAAATGTTTCTTCCAAAACCTATGAGTGCGGTAAAGTGGATTGGGTTTTGAATTTAGGCAAAGCCACCGTCTTGGTGCCCAAACAATTTGGTGAGCAATTTTTTTTATTACAAAATGAAATTTTTTGAAAATTAACCTATAAAGGAGTCTGGAAGTTATATTACACTGTCTTTTTATGTTTTTTTATTACGTATGCCGAGTCATTCCTTCAAATGGGGGGTCGGTCACCCCTGACTTTGATAATACATAAAATGTATATATTACGCTAACTATAAGAGTCAATTGTTTTTTATATTAGATGCTAGAAATGAATACTTATCTATGTAATAATTGATATGACAAAGGACGTGGTATAATATTCTTTGCGTACATGTATATGTTATATTGTATTGCACATTTTTTAACTATTGTGTATGTTTTATATTATATGCATTCCAAAGTAATAGGAACAGAAATATACTTTAATGACATTTTATTCGATTTTACTCTTATTGCAGACTATTCCAGTTACCACGTCCACCCTTCTAAGTTTTTTTTTTTTTTTAGAGCGCAGTTACACATTGGACCATATTAAAAATGTCAAGGAAATCACTTTGACAGCAAATTTGAGCGGGGGAAGTGGAAACGTAGCCTGGCAACACTCGCAAATTCTCCGTCAGAGTTTGAACGGTAGCGAGTATCCCTTACAAATGAATGTTACATTTGTAAAATGTGATAAATGATAATTAGTAGAATTACGTTGTAATAAACATTTTTTAATACCTAAGTCGAATTGCATTATTCCACAACAGTAGGTTAAAGATTAATAACGTAACTGCATGTAAATATTGTAAATTTTGTATGTGTATCGCATTTATTGAATTCTCAAAATAGTTAATGTATGACGAACATATGTATTTATATTATGTTTTTAAAAGGGGCATGGAAATAAATGATTCAAATATATTTTTCATTTTTATTTTTTTAAAAATTCACCCTGCGTACAAAATAATTAGTATAATTTAATTTACACATTTTGAACTATTCTTAACATAAATAATAAGAATGCTGACATACCATTTTCGCAAGTAGTATCATGTCAACTATTAACCTGTTCAATATCTCATGGGCAACATATGGCGAATGACGGGCACAGATGCGGAAGTCTTGTATATGATTTTTTTTTATATAGAAACAAATCGGTCATCTCACTGCTGGCTTCTAACTTTTCGTTTCATTTCTTTCACGTAAGCGTCCTTTAGAATTCATCCTTAACAGTAAAAGCTTTTTGTTTCGTTTTTTGTGTCCATTGATTACAAACTTTGTATGAAGATGGTTCACAACACCTACAAAACAGAAATATTATTAAAAATGTATTAGATTACAAATAATATTTATAAAAAATATATATATCTAACGGTTGGAAACCGAATCTTCATGTATGAATTTGCTCGTCAGGATATGAAGTTATATGCGAGTACAGGTAACCCTTCCATAACACGGTAGATAGGTTCCTAGAAAACAGTGTTATATGAAACTGTGCTATACAAGCTGAGAGCTGATACAAAATAGAGGGACGCATTCCGAAAACTTTTTTTCAGTTGAACGATATGATCACATTCTGAACCGAACTTGGAACTTCTGCCTTTTTAAAAAAAGTCTGTAATTTTAGTCTGTTTGCTGACCCTTATAAGTTTATAATTTAAGAGAATTTCCGCATTTTCATTAATGTGTTGTAATGTTGTAGGTGGTCATGATATACGAGGGTTTCCGAAATCTTTTTCTCATGTAAGAGCGAAACCGTATTGTAGGATACCGTGTTGTCGGAGGGTTATCTGTAGAGTATTTTCCCTTTACTTCGGTGCACATTTTTATACAAATAGTGTTTTTTTATGTATTGTCCATCTGTGACTGGCGAGACAATTGACATCTTAAGAAATTTACAAATGCATACAATAACGAGAAAATATATCGGTTCCCCATCAGACCATAGAGATAG